>CM057816.1:77009691-77314691 GCA_030067965.1 Latrodectus elegans | reverse complement strand
TTTCAAGTAAAAAGTTTCATTTAAATATTTTGATAATTGTAGCACTGAATTATGCAAAAAATTTTTTTTATTGAAAATATAATTTCTTCTTATTATAAGTTTATTTTTAAGAATATTTAACGAGAATAATCAGCTTTGCTTCGAATAACTTGCGACAGCTCAATTCGTTTTCTTATTTGGCAATAACAAACTAAACTAAATTTGACAGATACAGTTATTTTTAAAGAAGAAAAGATTAATTTCACTTCATTTAAGTTTATTTTTAATAAAGTTTAAAGAAAAATGCCTGGCATGTTTATATTTTTGTATCATGTACTACAGTAATTTTTTTTTATTTTTTGGTAATGACAAGGCGTATGTATCTTGTATAAATACAATAAATAAATGCTTTGAGCCAAAATAAAAGAACGATTTCTTCTTTTTTTAAAATATATTTTTGATCAAATAAATACGATTTATTATTGTAGTGCTTTTTGTAAAATTAAAAGTTTTTATGTACAATGTATCTGATAAAACTACAGATTTACATTTTCAGGTAAAGAAATAAATGACAGGAGAAAATCTATCTCTAAAAGTGTAATTTTCGTTAAAAGTAATCACATATGAAGTATTCATTTAACAATGAAATAATTGTCTCAACATGAAATCTGTAGCGGAAATGAAATAGTGTGTTATTAGATAGTCATAAGTCACTTTAGCAAATATTAAATTCTAGCAGGCTATTTTCAATGTCTTCTGTAACTATGATATTTTAAATATGAATCGATAAAAGAATAGTTATTTTATGGAAAAATTATTTTCATATGTTGGAATATATATAAGAGAGGTTTTGAATTACATAATACTTATATAATAAAACACAAAATAATGAATACGCTTAAAAATATATTATATTTCAATGCAAAATTTAAATCATTAAATAAAATATGAATTGAATATTTTCTTTTTTATTTCATGTGATGAAAATATTTTCTAAATTAAAAATATTTACTAAATCTTATTTTAAAATAATTTAATTCATGAGCATATTTCAAAGCTTATCTCAAAATTATGCCTCGAAATAACTCATTCATTATAATTTTGAAATTTTATTTCAAATTAAGATAGTTTTCCGAAAATACAAAACAGTTGTCTCATTATAATCTTGAAATAAAATTATTCTCCTCATTCATAAATTTAATTTCAAGTATCTTTTCACATGCAAATGATGAGTTAATTGTGTATTAAAAAGAAATAATGATGTTTCCTGAATATTACTTACAATCAAAAATAGAGTTTGAAGAAAGGGCTCTAAAATAAATAAATTCCTATGTAAATTTACAAAAAATAAAAATTTCCTTATTTGAAAATCATTTCCAGACAGCATACTGTTATATGAGTTGTAATATATAAAATTTTTAATATTAATTTTATGTAGAATTATGTCCAAGAGATGCAAATAGGCTTTAGAAATCTTCTGAAATGGAAATGCAATAATTTATTATTTTTAGTAGATATCTATTTCAATAGATAAATCTTTCGCAAGAAAATCATTCAAAATATTTTATTTGAATTCAATTTATCAGACTTGTTTATAAAGTGAATGAAATTCATTGGTGTGTGCGTAAAATACGCATATTTAAATTTCAAGCAATCCTAGGAATTCCAGTAAAGCATTTACTGAAAATTCCTTTGCATTTAAGAAGAAATTATTAGGTACTATTGAGAATTTATTTTCTCTAATCTGAAATAATTAAAGTGTAGTCCCTGATTTATTTCTTCCCAGGTCTTATATGTTTATTGAGCTTTCCATTATTTGAATAGAATTTAAGGAATTGATATTTTAATAAAATTTACTGAATTAATTCAGTTTTGTGTACTTTGATAATATTAATTTACATCTTCAATGCATTTAAAAACTACTTAATTTCGTAATTATATAAAATTCCCTATATTTTTACTATGTATTTATTATATTCAAATTACAGGTTATTGTTGAAATTGGTACATATTCACACTGTTCAGTTTTGAAATTAATAATTCTAAATACAAAAATTAATTAAAATAACCTGAGTTTTTTTATATTTTTTAATTTCACTTATTGTTACAAATTAAAGCCAAAACTACTTAGTGTATTTTATATGCTACTTTTTCATTTATTCGGAATATTTATTATAGACATATCACATGGAAATATATTAAGGTAAGAGACAGGCACCGTATAATCCATGATTCAAAATTTCGAAATTTTTGGCGATGAAGATATGTTGCCAAGATGACGTATCGTAACGTGCGCGATGGCGTAAATACGAGGGTTACCAGAAATGAATTTTCTGCATAATTCTTATAGGTCTTCATATTTATGACGTAATAAAAACGAAATATTCAGATAGATAAGAAAAATCTGCCAAAAAATCATAAAAATCAGAATTTGGCTTCCTGGATTATACGGCATATGTGCCCAATATAATAATAAAAGCAATGATCGTGTCAGATGTTTTTCCATAGGATATTTAAAGACAATAGTTGTTTGAAAATAGGCTTAAGTGATTATTTTGAATACATTAATAATATGTTTTGCACACACTCATTTTATATAATCTTGTAACATACACAACTATCTTAAAATAAGTAATATTATTACATGTTTTAAGATTATTTTTTGATAGTTTCTTTTTCTTATATAGGGATATATTATTCTTATATATTACTATAAAATCCATGCATTTTGCACAAGTGAAAAGGATTTTAAAATAAATTGGTTATTATAGACATGAAAATTGAAATACAACAGAAATACAGAGAAATAAACCATCACATAAGACTTTAGGCATCCATATATATAATTAAAATCAGATTTGATGCTGGTAGATAGTTCAGTTGTAGGAAATCTACATGGCCCACTTCTTTTTTTCCGAATAAAAATAAGGCAACCACAGAACCCACTTATTTTATCCCTCTAAGAACAACGATATAGAAAATTCTTTAACGTAAAACAACAATAGATAATATTTTTGAGTAACAATTGAAATTTTGTTCGTTATTTCTTTATTACTATAAAACCACGTGTCACTTTGTCAGTGTCGTCACTTACAAAGTGATAGGGAAAAAACGGAAATATTTTTGAAGAAAATTGATTATTTTTTTAAAATTTACTTCTAATTTAAAAATAATCCCTTTTATTTTTGTTTCGATAATTTTATTAAGTGAATTTCCATGTGAAAAGCGAAAACGCCAAATTTGATTTCAAAAATGTGTATCAATAGGTTGTTACTTTGAACTGAAGGAGAACAGAATAAAGTTCTTTACACCGACTTCACAGAAATTACTTTCTTAAACTAATTCTTTTACATTTTGTTGCTGTAAAATTTTATTAATTGTATTTCAAAAGTATGGATTTCTAACTGTATAAATTTTGTAAACACAATTGCTTAAAATTTTTTTATATAGACATAAAATAAAGTGAAATATGTGCTTTAATAAATTACTTATATTTCTTTTATCGTTTAATTTTTAAATAATTATTAACTGCTTCTAATTTTATTTTTTAAAAAATCAAATATACTTTCAATTTAGAAATATTTTTGTGTTAGAGAAAAATATTTTCGGATATTCATATTTGAAACTTTAACAAAAAGCTTATATTTTGCTACAAATATTTTTATATTTTCAAACACCATTACAATAACTAATTTATTTTCCTGAAGGTTTTTATTTAGATCACAGAAATAATGAGTGATATCCAACAAAACCATTTAAATGTTTTAATCAATCTTTATTTAAAATCTTGAACTGTCATATGTGTGATGATCTTCTTTACTGAATTCATCATGACTCTTATTTTACTCAAAAATTGCTTTATTTAATAATATTTGTATACATTTGCTCTCTATGTTCTACATAATATCTAAAAATATTTTAAGAATACAATTAAATTTTTTTTAGTATAACATATGTAAAAATTTTAGTACTAGTATATCTGTAATTTTTAAATATTAATTTTTTTCCATTCATGTTTATTAGAATTTCCATTTAAAACCTGTCAGCACTAATTATATCACGATAGATAGTTGAACCTTTGGCACAGATGCCGTATAATCCATGCGCCAAATTCTGAGATTGGCGAGTTTTTGGTGGATTTTCTTATATATCTGGCAACTTTGTTTTCGTTACGTGATACATATGGAGAGCTATAAGTATTATGCAGAAAATTCCATTTTGGTAACCCTAGTATTTACGTCATCGTGCACGTCATGGTACGTCATCTTAGCAACATTTCTTCATCGCCAAAAAAATTCAGAATTTGGAATAATGGATTATACGGCACCTGTATCAAATCTGTTTTTAGATCTTAATTTGAAAATTTAAAATAATATTTGCTGTTCTCGTGATTCTTTTTGTTTTTGGTAAATAATATACTTCTATTCACTTTAGTATCATGAATATAACTTTTAATTACGTGATATTTCAAACATGCACATGCGAGCTGAATGAACAGCATAAAATATCCTCCATATTTAATTAGAAGTTTTAAAATCATCATGATGAGATGCACCGGTGACTGACTCTTAGTTAATTGAAATAAATAATGTAAAATTAATTTGTGAAAACTTTTATAACTACAGAAACTTTTCGAAACTATTGCTGACAGTGTGAATTCGTTACTACTGCATAATTTAATTTTGAGAATACATTCTACCTTTGTTATCAAAATATGTGTATTTTGAATGAATATAGAGTGGCATATGCCTACATTGAAGCCTTCCGAGTTAGATAAATTTAATCAAAACAAAAGTTATTCTGTGTGTGTGTATGAAAGCGTTATCTCTAGAAGTTAAACTTTTATTAAAGTTTAAGGAATTACTAAAGATGAGCAAATAAATTTTAACAATTGGTATAAAATTCATTTATAAACAAATTACTGTAATTGTAATTGTTTTAACTTCTGAATATGGACAAATGTATGTAGATGAAATGGGCTTATTTTCATGATTATATCAATTTTATGTATGACCTTTGAGTCATTGAGTTATTATGTTTACAGTTTCGACTTTTTACTCTGATTTATATTCAAACATCAAGTTAAAAATATTTTTATGAATTTTGCTGCTTTTTGAAATGTGCTATGCAAAAATAATCATTTCTGAATAAATTATTCTCTAACTGTCAAATGTACAGCTCAAGTTCTAAGCAAATGTATATAAACCACAACAATATAATAAAATTTTGTTTTAATTGAACAAAGCAAAATTGAATTAGTTTCAAAATTTGTGATAGTCACGTTTAAATACATTTTACAGTTTAGCTACATTTTGTTAAATGATGTTTTAATCTTATGCAAGATATACTGAATAAAGTTCTCTTTTCACCCTCTTAACGTTACATCTTCGACAGCTTATGCTCATAAAAATGCGGTCTACAGGTGTATGCAGGATATCAAAGATATACAGGAAAATGTTTGTGATACAGATGAGACACACATTATCTTTAGCAATAGCATTAGAAAAAGTTAAATCATCTATTTTGAAAACCAAATGGCTCATGGAGGAAAAATAATTAAAAATTCAAAAAAGAAATATGATTTAGTACGAAATGAAAGTTTGAGCCCTGATATAGAGAAATAAGAAGGCTTAAAAAGCTCATTGTTTTTATACATATATTAAAACACTGTTGTAAAAAAGATAAATATTTGTTTACATATATTTTTTCAAATTTAGCAGTTTAGCATGTGATTTTCATTTTTGTTCGGTATCAGAAGATTTGTCTTATTACTTCTGGTAATTCCAGTAATTTAATTTGCAGTATTGGGCAGAAGATCTGAGTAAGAGTTCGCATTCAATTTACTCATCCATAATTTAGTTTTTTGTTAACCTTATGTTTATCAAATAAAAGTTTCATTATTATTAGATGAGAATCATAAATATAATATGTTGTTGTTGATGCATATCTTCGGTATCCGTAAATCAGGCCTATGAAATTTGTCACTCTAAGAAAGTCTAGTACAAAAATTTCGCTTGTGAAAAGATCAATTGTGGAAAGCTCAAGACAATTCATGGCAAAATCAAGAGTGGTCCTGAAAGTTAGCACAAATCAAATAGGCTGGCAAATATTTTTTCCATAAGAATAGGACATATACCTCAAGTGTCTATTGATAATGGACGCTTTGGCCATTACCTGTGGACTTTCCCTGGGCACTTTCTCATGTACCATTGGTAAACAGGTTGGATTGTATAAATAACATTAACAACGTTTTTCGTTATTGAGAACAGCTCCAAATGAGACATGACTTAGGTATCGCTGACCAGTACCCATTTTAGCCAAAATATCTGCTGACTCATTGCTATGTATGTCAACGTCAAAAGGTATACTTAAAAATGCACTCCATAAAAGGATGAAAGAACGACCGTTTGTTCATAATTGACTTTCATATACTATACAGCACATGTCATTTAGAAAGACGCTGAAGAGAGCTTGGGCTGTCACGCAGAATCAAAACGGTAGACGAGCTGGTAGAGAAGAGAATCGAATCGAGCTTAACATCAAGTTCAATCAGCTCACCTCTGAAAACTGAAAAACTGCCTGAATATTTTCTACTTAATTTTGTTGTATATTACTGGGATAATATATAAATTATTTTAGGGTCACTGTCCCGTTTATCTTTAATTCCATCTGCATATATTACTTTGGAATTTTCAGAGGTGTTGTTAATTACATCAAGGGCAAATTGTGTTTCAAATAAACAAGGGCATCTAAATTCTTACTCACTCGGAAATGAATATCCGTATGGACTCTTGGCTGCAATTAAAACAACCGAAGAGTCAATGATTTGTTTTAAGCTATTTTGCACTCCAATTTTGTATATCATTGTTTGAATCAGTCAAACCAAAATGGCTTCTTTTCTATAATCGTTACTGCTTCATCTTTTCAAAAACTCAGAAGAACGATTTTTAGTTCCATAATTGATAAAAAACACTTCACCCTATTAATATTTCTTTTTAGGCAGAGAAGTTGCAGGTCGGTCTCATAAAGAATAATTATTTCGAACAACTATTATTATACATATATTGTACCGAACTTCGGGGTTCGTGTCGATTGAGAGTTGAATAAAACAGAATGAATACAGTACTTTTATTGAACACAATACTTTTATTCGTAAAAATTCCACTAGATATACCAGCTGTATCAATCACAATTATACAGCTACAATTCATCAGATACAATAAGTAACAGCTTCCAATCACAGGTCTCAAATACCTCAGACAGAAAACAGCTTCTCTAGATTAGCAGTCTCGACAAATCGTATTCACTCACTGTCTCTGCCTTCTATGTTGGGCTGCGGCATTAATACCTGACTTGGCTGAGAAATCTACCAGTTTCACCAAGGTTCTGGAAATTTCTAGGCTATCTCGCTAAATATAGGTCCTAGAGCTTAGGTGATGGATGCTTCCAGAAGTATATATTTCTCGCCAAGTCGCCACGTTTTCTCACCAAAACATCGCCAAGTCTTCAAATTATTAGAAAATCCACTTTTAACGTATAACACATCTAATTACCGCAATCTTTGCCCAAAATGTGAGTATTTCCGATCTGTCTGAGATATTTTAAGACAAATACAATAATTGTTTATAAATTTGTAGTAATATATATATATACTCCAACAAATAAAAGGCATATTGGCTGGACCAACTCAAATTTTTGTAGATTTATGTTGGAAGCACAGCTGTAAATTGGGATGCCGTATTATAAGACAGGTCTTATAAGTGTATAAGTAT
Organism: Latrodectus elegans; assembly: GCA_030067965.1. NCBI lineage: Eukaryota > Metazoa > Arthropoda > Arachnida > Araneae > Theridiidae > Latrodectus > Latrodectus elegans. The sequence goes on along the minus strand of CM057816.1, from coordinate 77,306,940 downwards.
TTCTAAAATTCTCAGAGTCAACTCCCCGAACTCGTTCTGAAATGTATTATAAGTTCCTTAAGTGTTTTTCTATTTTAAGTATTAATTGGGCGATATGTTTACTGCATTTAATTTCATTATCCAAAACAAAGATGATGTATTTCGGATATTTCTTAGCAGAGATCAGATGGTCATGCAAATAAATTTTCGGTTGATTTCAAATAAATACCCCTGTCTTGTGAAAAAAACCAAGAATAGACTTGGATAGATTAAAATTCATTTTATGATTTTCTTCAAATTTCAATTTACCATTAAGTGCTAAATTGAAGTTAGATTCTATAACATTGTATAACATTGTTGTGGCCAGACTCCTACAGCACAATATCATCTTGAACATCTTCACTTCACAACTATTCAACATGGCATTTTAAGACCAGCTAAAATAAAGAAAAAAAATAGAGCTCACAAGAAATTATTTTTTTAGGAGTATAATAAAATATTTGCATAAAAATATTCAAAGTGTTTATTTTAGATAGACTTTTTAGCACTTGATGTTAAGAAATACAAATAAATAAAACATAACATAAATTGGAATGATAAGCTTACATAGTATTAATAATTTTCAAGTTAAAAACGATCTTGCTGACAACCGATTGAATGAAAATTAAAACCATTTGCTTACACTATAAAGTCATGAATCTCTTGAAGAAATTTTATGTGAATTTTACAAAGGATTGATGGATTGACTTCTAGACATGGCACAACTAAAATTGTTGCCTAAGTTTGAGTGATGTGAGTATTGATACACTTATCAATGAAATATTATACATTTCATTGTGCCCGAGAAAGTTTAAAATGTGTATATCTTATAACAAGTTATAAAAAATCTAGCTTCTTTTTAATAATCAAAAGAATGCTTTGGATGATGCTTGACTAATTTTCTTTCATTCATAAGCATGAATCCGTAAAATAAAGTATGTTCTCAAACATAGACAAAAAAGGACCATTGAAGAAAAGCATCAATTGTAAAACAATTTGAAGTTTTGTAATTTTGTAATTTAAATCAATAAATTTTCCCAAACTAACATTTTAGTTAATGTCACGTGTAATATAGGCAAAAATTTAATAACCATTAATTAAAAACCTCTTTGGATTATTAAACACTTTTATTTTTAGTATTCTTGCTGAAAATAAATGATTCAAAAACAAGAAGGTAAAAGGTGGAAACTATTGATGTTTTATTTAGAAATGAACATTTGGGGATTTTATCTCGTTTTCACTGAATAAAGTGAAACAATATCAGTATTTGATCAATATAGTAAAAAAGTTTATTATTTTAATATCAATATGCTACACATATTTTTAATATCAGGTATAATATTCATACATAACTGTGTAAGTTTCGTTTTGCTAAAGAGATTTCGAATACTATAAATTTTGAGTAATATATATTTTTAGTACAATGTATTATAATGCTATCTATGCAGATGAAAAATGGAACCACTTTATTTTGAAAGTATCATAATGATATCCTTGATATAGTATGTAAAAAATTACAATGGGAATGCAGTAAATGATTATTGTTATAGCTTGTCAGATCTTTTCTGTTAAATTTTAAGCATCAGTTTCTATTAGTTCAGAAAGCATGAATTCGTGAAAATTATCCACTCTAAAGATTATAAGAAATTATTGAAAATCTAATCATAAGAATAACACTGATTTGTTGAAACAGGAACTATTACAAATACAAAGATTTATTAATCATAAGCTGTAAATTAGACAAGTCAGACGTATCATAAGTTATAAGTCACAGAGTAGTTACAAGCCATGTCATAGATATTTTTATTCAAAACTATATTTAATTAAGTGAAATTAAGGAAATATGACAAATATAATGAAATTAATTTTAGATTTAATTTTCTGTTAGCAACATTTTGATTTTTAAACATCAAATAAAAAGTAGTGTACTTTCATTAAATAGCACTACACTTCCAGTTATTTTGAATATTATTGATAAAAAATATGACAAGATAAAATTTTAGACAAGATATTAGAATTATACACAATATATAAAATCATTCATAGACACAAAAAAGAATTTCTGAATTGATGCAGGTAAATAATTTATACTTCACAGAAGTTGAATTGCTTAAGAAAGATGCATATTTAATTAGAAGGAAGGTTTTGTGTAATCAGCTTGAAAATTAAAATGATCACAACAATATTTATAAAATATTATAAGTAAATATTTTGTTACAAATTTACTAATAAAGATCTTCACCCAGAAAGCAACCTTAATGTTAAACACTCCTTTTAACAAGATTAAGCCTTATATGCTAATGTGTTCGTCTTTCTGTATGTGCTTAAATCTTAGATTAAAAAATAAGTCCATACTTAAAGTGGAATGGCACTCTTCTTCAAGTAGATAAAAACAAAAGTATCTATGAACAAGCATATTTTCGTGACCATAATCGCCATTTCCCTTCAAAACTGTTTTCGCCTTTGCTGAAACATTGCTGAGAAGTTGAATGAAATTACGTTTTTTACTCCCTTAATCTGCAGTTTTGTGGCTGTTTTCTTCGTGTGAAACTGTAACGAGTTTCTGCTTAGTCGTAACAGATTTCGCATTTTCTCTCCCATTTACATATTTAATTAAAGGATTTAATGCTTTCTAATCTTCCTTCACATAAGATTTTGGTTTTTTTTTTGTAATGAGAAAACTTCCTTGTTGAGTTGTCTTTGTCGAAGTGTCTTGAAATTAGCAATTTTAATGTAGCTCAGTTTTCTAAATTGTGTAGAGACATTTTGGCGAGAAACATCGGATTTTTAGATAGTAATTGTTTTCCCATCTTCATGCATTTTCACCCCCCCCGATTCTTAATTTCATTTGTTTATAAAATTTGCATGTCTATATTGGTTTTAAGATTTCATTTCAGTATGTTAGAAAAGAAAGTGAAGTATAAGTTTTTAAATTTTCATGCCATAAAGTCACAATGAAATTATAAGTTCTGGGTTTTCAGTAAATGCGCATTATACTTTCATTATAGTAATACATATTATTGTGGTGTGATGTTACTTGCATTTAATTATCTTTATTTTATTTTTTGTTCTCTGAGATTAACAAAGTTATTAAATAATTATATTGTTTTATTTAATTTTGTTTTAATTTATGGTCTAATTATTTGAATTTATATGAATTTAGCAGCAGAAATTTTTCAAGAAGGAAAATGTTTTCTACACTTACCAAACTATAACAACAGGATAAATAATTGAAGCAGGCACGGTATTTGTGTTATCATTTATAAATAAAAACACCAAGGAAATTACAAGAAATTTGGAAAAATTACTATTTACCCTTGTATTAAATCCATAACAATAAAAATAAAAACAATAGCTCCAGTAAACTCAAACCAAGTAGCTCAATAAGCTCAAGTAAAACAATTCTACTAAACTCATATGAGAAATTCAAACTATTACAAAATACGCAACTTAACTTAGAGAGAGTTTCCTATAGGAAGAAAAAACCCAGTAGGTAGGGACAATTCAACATTGGCACTTATTTCCACCACACCATCACCAGTGCGCTAAAATTGGCATGAAATACCTATTTGCATGTGTCAAAAAATAAGGAAATGTAGTGAATATTATATTATACGACCAAAATGATTTTCATTTAATATAATACTGAAACAAAGTGTAATAGTATACTTATAAAATATATTAACAAGTATACATTAATATAATATTAAGAAACATGTTTTTCATGATATCTTTAAATCATAATCATGTAAAATGTACTGGATAAACGATAGAAAAATTAGCTTATACAGACAAAATAAATTAATGATAATGCGTATGTAATGTAATTAATGAAGTAAAGATAGTGTCTCAATGCAATTCTATAAAATTACAAAGAAAAATTGTTGTTGTTGTTCTACAAATAAAAATTTAGATTTTATGATATATATTTATTGAAAACTGTTAATTTATTCAAAAAATAAAGTATCTCAACATTTTTAAGAAAATGGTTGAATACATGAAAGGTGCACAATACATGAAATGACAAACATAAATTAGATGCCGATAAAATAATTTGACATTAAAGTTCGAATAATTAAATTAAATAAGTATAATTATTAAAAGAAAATATCATATAAAAAAACAATGATCCTAACGGAGACACTAAAATGTAAAAAAGTATTAGTCATTGATTTATAGAAAATTGTAAAGTCATATAAAGGGATTTTTCTAAATATCTAGTATGTTGTTGTTCTTCTCGTGTGCCAGCTAGGCTGGCAAATTGGGGTGTGCTGCTCCACTTTTCCAACTGAACCTTATTTGGTGTGGAGTCCGACTTCTTCAGTACACACACATGCCATTGGGACCCGTTTATTGGGTAAGTAACCATTCACACCTCATTCACACACGAGAAAAATAAAAAGACAAGATAAAGAGAGAATGTACATCCACGCCTGAGCCGGGATTCAAACCCAGGACCTCGCTATGCATAGTCAGGCATGCTGACCACTAGAAAAGTTGGCCGGCAAATATCTAGTATAAATTTCCTAATTTACCAAAAGTCCTTAAAAAAGTTTTGATAAGGAAATAGATAAAATAAATCTTGAAAAGTTTGACTATTTTATTTACAGCAAAGGAATATATGTTTTAGAAATATACTTCTGTTTTGAAAATTATAGAACATTTCTTTCAAAATTAAACTTGTTGAATAATATTAAAGCATAATAATTCATATTCATATAGAATCAAATGAAGTGAAATGGAATCTGATTTGTAAACAAAAATCATTATTTTTATATGTTAAAACAATTTTTTTTGATCATGGATTATTAAATGTAAAAAACAAGTGACACATTATTCAGTATATATAATAAATATCGTAGAAGTTAGGTGATCTTAATTTTTTATTCTCTTAAGAACAAGAAAATTGCCTGAAACTAGTATGTTAAAGTTGTTTTTTAATTAAATTTAAAACATTTTTAGAACACGAAATTGTTTACTATAAACTGCAGGATGAAATATTTTTAGCATGTATTTTGAAAATTATTAAAAAAAAAATATCTCGTAACTATCTCATTAAATAAAAATATACGTGAATGAACAATAAATTTCCAAGTTGAAGACATTTTATCATTGCATTAAAGGCACAAATGGACATTCAAACTGAATGACATTATTTATTTATGAAATGATTATTTTTTAAACATTTAATTTCTTTTATGAATTATTCTAGTTTATTTGAATATTTGTTATGCATTACAGAACATATGCAATCCATCAAAACATTTTATAACGCATCCATAAAACTAAACCTAAAATCCAACATTATAGCAACCATTCAATTAATCAATTATACTACTTCTGAGAAAAGAAATTCAATAACTTCATTAAATCTGCTACAATCTTTATAATTTGTATCAAATAATATCGTTCTCTACAAAAAAGTTAAATTGAGTATAAAAATATATGTGTATGCACTTGTTTGTGTGCTATTTATACCTGACATTTAATGCAATAAAGCCAACAAAATCCCATCAACGCTTTCATTATTCATATCCTGATAAAGATAAGAACCCTAAAAGAAGGAACTTGCTCCTACCACGGTCATGTATCAAAATTATTTATTGATAGGCATATCTCGTATTTCTTCGGATCAATATCAGGCTAAATATTTTATGAGGACTGGAATAAGAATCTTAATATATTCTTATGCCAAAGTTATGATTAAAAAAGCTATTACAACATAAGCCCTGTTCTATATCTCACTCATATTTCATGCAATGAAGAAAGACATTAAAAAGTTATTTTGGGGCAAAGTAAATGGTAAATGAATGATATTATTTTGTAAAAATGAAAGATCAGAAATTCAGCTTGAGAAAGCTTAAAAAGTGATTTTAATAAATGGCCATTCCTTTTTCTGTTGAATTTGAATTATTTTAATTATTCTCACAGTGTTATTTGAAAATTTAATATGAATAAAACCTTAATTAAATGAAATGTAAAATAATATAAATTAATTTCAGAGCATAATAAAATAGACTGTGCATTAAAAATTCGTAGATAATTAGTTGGAACTTGGTTAGAAAGTTATCATATTTGTGAAAAAATTTACATTAAAAAGCAAGATTTTTCTTTCAAAATTAATAAAAATCAAATCATAAAATTTGCTAAGAAATTGAAATCAATTATTTATTGAAAAATCTTAAATAAAAGAGAGTATATTGTTTATTGTAGAAAAAACTTTTATATTGTACTAACGAACTATTGTTTAAAATGTTAAGAAGGAACAAGTAGAAATAAACGTGCAAAATAAAGGATGCTAAAAATTAACCATTAACAATAAAATAATTTGTCATTCTTTAAGTACTAGTTTCATTTTGCTCAAGGAAGGAAGGAGTTACTGAAACATGATACCATTTTTAAGTTATGTTTTTTTTTATAATGATGGAAAACTAAAAGGCAGTTTAAGAAACAATTTAGTTTAATTCAGTGAATTCTAAATCTTCTCAGTGTATAAATAAACATTTTCCAGGAATAGGAAGCTATTTAAATCCTTTCTACCCAAATTGTGAAAATAAAAGCAACACATAAAATAATAAATATTTTAGAAGTTAACGGTTAATAATTACCTGTCTTAAGTTTTTACTTTTTCATATATATATATATATATATATATATATATATATATATATATATATATATATATATATATATATATATATATATATATATATATATATATATATATATATATATATATATATATATATATATATATATATATATATATATATATATATATATATATAATATATCAATTGAATGTTTAAAAGACTTATAACCAGATTATATTTTAATTTTAATTTCAATTATTGTACAGCCAATCATAGTTTTATATCAATAAATTTACAGTGAAATTCTTATTGATTAAGATACATATTAAATAAATACAATTAGAATTTTAAATGACTGCTGGCTATTTTAAGCTACATAAGGTTGAAGATTTATAAATGCATTTGATACTATATGCTCACAATTTAAATTCAAAAAAATATTTATTACATTATTAAATATACAAAATAAATCATAAATTAGAAAAATAAAATTTAAGCAAAACAAATTTTTTACCCAGTTTCTAATATTTTACTCAAGAAAATTATTTTAAATTTCATATATCCAGAAGCATGCTTCAATCAATTGAAGGACAAATTGGTTATCATGAAAGTGATATTACGGTGTGTTTCTTGCAGAACTTGTTCAGCAAATCAGATTGAGTTAAAAGGTTGCAAGCAAGTTATACAAAAGATGGAAAAATAGTTTTAACTATGGAAATAATTAAAATGTCGATCACAACAGGTTGTTATATATACAAATTTCTTAAGAAAATTGGTCAAACATATGAAGTGACTTGTTATCAGAGCTAGACAATCCTTATGCGTTTTTTTTGTTAAAGTAAGCTATCTTTAAATATTATACAGAAGTTCGAGTTCTACTGATCAAAGTAATATTAGAATAGTAGCAATAGCTTAGTTGCACGGTCTGAATATTATCGGATAAAGGGATTGAAAAAATTGCCCATATTGAAGGATGGTATAAAGAAAATAATTAAGAAATTCGTAGATTTAGATATGTTAATAGAAAAGGACAAAATACAGTTGCTAATGCTTAAAGAAGCCAATATTGTTGTGGATATAAAAGAGCCTTTATTTCCTGAATATAATTTATTTAACGGAAATTGGGGTCTCAGGATTCGCGAGTTCTTAGTCAACAGTAAAAAGATTCTGTGATACAGTTTAAGTAGTATACGTAAACGAACTTTATGCAAATGCTAAAAACTAGAGATTATCAAATACGATCTGAGTTTTCTTTCTGGTTTTTGATGATAATAGTTGATATTCACACGCGTATATATATATATATATATATATATATATATATATATATATATATATATATATATAGTTTTGATAGTTTTATTATTAAATTTTACGAATATCAATATTATTTGAATTAATAAGATGGTAATTAAATGTTCCTTATAATTAAGAAACTTTATACCATAAAATACTCCGAATTATTTAAGCTATGAACAAAAGGGAACTTTAAGTTTATAGCATTTTATAAATTTTACATTTTTGCTTTGTAATATAAATTTAAGAAAGCATACTAATTTATATTGGAAAATTAGTATATTATAAATATCAGAAATTGCAAAAGTTCTTTTATTTTTTAAATTTTTATAGAAACTGTTAATATTAAATGTCAAATAAATTTAAGGAGGAGTTATCACACCATAATTTTGTATAAAATGCTAATTTTTTATCAATATAGTACTAAAAATTTTATTTATAAGGATAAGTCATACTATACTCAAAGGAAAATTTATAAATTAAAACCTTAAATTTGTTGAGTTGACTTTGAATTTTTTCTTACTTAAAAATGCATATTGTTTGAAAGTATGAATTTACAAAAACTTAAAGATTCAGTTATTCAAATAATCTTGAAACATCTTTGATGAAAACAAAAAAATCTAAATTAAATTAATTTCCTTGTGAATATAAATGATATAAATTATAAGATTATATTTTTAGAACCAGATAAAATAAACTAGATTTGTAGTGTGAAATCTTATTTACAATTATTAAGTTTTGAAAATTGTAAAAAAAAAACATTGCATGATATTAAAGAATAAATATTTAATATGTAAAGACTATTTAAGAATAAGTAAATATTTAAATTATTATACTCTTATTAAAAATATTCGTTATTAATTATAAGAGTTTTCGATTTTGGAATATTATTTAAAATTCATTTCTTAGAAATATATACATTTAAAGATATATTATTTGAATTCACTTAAATCCAAATCCAATTTTCTAAAATTTAGAAGAGGGAGTAGAAATATGACGAAATCAATGGAAGAAAAGCACAGCAAACTTATTTTCAAATATGCAAAGAATGAATAAACTAATAAGTGCGGCAAAAGTTTTCGAATATTCCTTCACAAAAATTTATTAAAGACAAACTTTATTATTTAAAGGATATCTAAGATATCAACAACTTCGGCACTGAAACAATGTTTTAAAAATAAGTGATATTAGTTCAAAATTTTACTATAATGAGATTTTCAACAGGAAATCAGGAAAGAGAAATTAAATGATTACACAAAATTTTAAATATTTATTATATACTGGTTAGATAAATGATAAAAATAGAAGAAAATGTAAAAATATTTATCAATCATATAATTCTTTAAAAATTAAATGGTAAATATAATTTTTTTATAAAAATGAATTTGAATTTATTTTATATTGAATTAATCAACATTTTGTTTTATAAGGAAACATTTTTATCACTATGTTTAAAATTACTAAATTAAATTGTCTCCTATAATTTAAGAAATGTTTTTTAAGAACTGCTTAAAATAAGATGTGATATGCGAAGATTTAGTAATCGTTAAAATGGTAAAAAATACATGAAATATATTTTGTTATATTTTAATAGCTTTCTTAAACAACGTTTTTTTTTAAATTTATGAATTCAATTAATTGCTACTAAAAATTTTGAAAGCGGACTTTTTCACAATTTTGGAAACATAATACACATATTTAAAACAATAATATAAATTCAAAGCTGTGCATCAATATAACTTTAATGCATTATATTACACTTTTATACTTATTGTAGTCAAATATGTTCCCTTAATTTCATTTCCTTCATAAATGCGATGAAACTCTCTAATGGTTTGAAATAAATGTATTTTAGAAGTATTCAAACATTGGTTTCTCAATTTGAAAATAATAATTTTATAAGAAAAATATCACTATTTACATGAAATTTCAATACATACATTTATAATAATTGAAAGTTTTGTTTTGATTGGTGTTATATATGACTTAATTAAAATTAATATACCAATGAAAATGTGCATGGTTAACGTGATTTTAAAATTATGGATTAGTAGTCTATTTAAAATGCGTGAAATTTTTTTAAGTTAGAAAGCACACAAGAAAATATGCACAGTGAAATAAATTATATAATGAATTTATGTAATTTTCATTCTTCTGAATTTGAAGATCTAATTTTCTTCAATATTTATGGCCATATGCATTTTGAACTGAACTTAATATTTAAAAATATATTATACTTTTCTATTGAAATTTCTGTAAATACATAAGGAAATTATGATTTTTTTCCTTTCTTTAAAAAAACTGAAAGTTAAAATTCATGTACTTTTCATTTGTATAAAGAAGAAGTAATTAAATTAAATGAAAGGTAAATTTTATTTTAAGCCATACACGTAACTTGTTCCCTAAATATTCTCTGAATATTTTCAGGCATTTATTAATTGCGCATCATAAAGAGATATAAAACATAAAATAAATTAGTGTCTCTGACGTTAATTCGCAGAATTATTACTTTGTTAAGTGTTACCCATTAAAATGAAAAAAGTCTTCGAATTCTTTTTCATATTTACTTATAGTTTTCTTATCTTACATTCATTCTTATATATTTTTCAATTTTTTAGCGTATAAAAATTTTATCATTATAAAATTCTAATTTAATAAAATCTAAATTTAATAAAAAAATTTATTAAAAATGTTTAAGCATTATTAGAAAAATTTTATTCTGTAACTTTTCTAATGATAAAATTTTTATACTTACAAAAACATTTTTCTACGTTTATGAAACCTATTTAACAAAAATTTAAATGACAATTTTTTTTAAATTTTTATAATTTATATCTTTAAGCATTATTAGAAAAATTTTATAAAAAACCTATTTTCTAATTTAATAAAATCTAAATTTAATAAAAAAATTTATTAAAAATGTTTAAGCATTATTAGAAAAATTTTATTCTGTAACTTTTCTAATGATAAAATTTTTATACTTACAAAAACATTTTTCTACGTTTATGAAACCTATTTAACAAAAATTTAAAAGACAATTTTTTTTTAATTTTTATAATTTATATCTTTAAGCATTATTTAACCAAGCATTATTAGAAAAATTTTATAAAAAACCTATTTTCTAATTTAATAAAATCTAAATTTAATAAAAGAAATTTATTAAAAATGTTTAAGCATTATTAAAAAAATTTTATTCTGCATTTATATTCTGCATAAATATTTAACCAAGCATTATTAGAAAAATTTTATAATAGGTTTTTTATAAAATTTTTCTAATAATGCTTGGTTAAATAATGCTTAAAGATATAAATTATAAAAATTAAAAAAAATTGTCATTTGAATTTTTGTTAAATAGGTTTCATAAACGTAGGAAAATATTTTTGTAAGTATTTTTATTTTGAAATTATATTATCTTGAATTTTTTATAAATAAATTAAAGAGATAAAAATTATTTTCTAAAGGAAGTTTTGCTAGAATAGTTCAGAAAATTACATATAATTTATATAGATATGAATATAAGTCTTAAATATTAATGTATTTTATGAGAAATAATGTTTAACTTTATATTATATATTCATTTTAATGTATGCTATTTCGATTGATTTGTTTTTAATGTTTCAGTATAAGGATATCAATTTATTATTAAGACTTTAAACATAAATTTAATTATTGTTCTTACTAATAGTAATTTGTACTTTACTTTTTCTGGTTATAAAAGTCATTAAGTAGATACGTGTGAAATATTTAAAAAAATAATTATAAATTACCTCGCTGTAGTAACATATGAAGAAGTATTCCTAATAGTTTGGATATCCATATAACTAGCACACATAAAAGATCTTTTGAAGATAAAAGAAAAGTGATTGTCTAAGAAGAAGGACATCCGCTTTTTAGACAATTAAAAATGTTTTCTTAGTTTTCATTAATGCTTAAATTATTGATTTAATCAATCACGTATGATTTATGCATTTAAACGTAATAGCACAACTCTAATTTGTTTTCGTATGGAACAATCAAATATACATGTAAAATATTATAATAATGAAAAATTTTACAACATGATCATTAGGTTTCGCATATTTTGTCACAAAATTTAAACTGATTCAATTTTATAGAAAATATTTGTTAAATATATTTATTTTTTTCTATGCTGATATATGGACAGATAATATTAGTCAATAATAAAATGTTTTCGAGTATGGGCTTTTTATTTTATATTTATTATCACTTATTCCTCTTTTTAAATGTAATTCTTTTTTGGCTTCAATGATTCTAATAATGAATTGTTATTGATTTATTAATATGCATAATTTGCTAAAATTTCATTAATGTCTTTTTCATGAAAACTTTTGATTTTTTGTTTTGCTGTTAAGATAATTGAAATATTTATATTCCAATAATTGTAGCAATTTTGTTTAGTGAAATTTGTTTTAAGAATATAGAAATGTTTAAGCAAAAATCAAGGTATTTCCATATTTTCAGCTTAAAGTTATCATTTTCTAAACGGAATCTTTGATTAAATTCTTAACTAATATGTATTTTCTTGATTAGATATGTCATTTAAAATAAATGTATTTAATGATAATATAAAGTGAAGCAGCTAACAAATATTTAAAAGGAAAATACTACAAAATAAATGATAAATGAGATTCTCAGTTTAACTGATCTTACCATAGAACTAAAAATTTTAGACTTTCACATTGAATTTTAGGTAATATAATAAGACTAAATGTTGTGTGGTGGTACACATAACTATATTAAAATATATATTTCAAAGCAAATATTTGTAATTTAGGTAATAATTGTAATTTATACAAAAGTGAGCAATTTTTCCTCCAATAATGAATGTTTTCTTAAATATCATTTTCATTCATCTTAAGTTATTAAAACTAAGTTCAAAGTTATGACAGAATTTTTTTGAGTAGAAGGATTTCAAAATATCTTACTTAATGTTTATCATTATGTATTAAGCTAACGTAAATTAGATAATTATACGAATTAAAGAATTGTAAAAATATTTAAAGGCTAATGTGTTTAAAATATTAACAAATGGATTTCAAAAACAAGAAAATTATCAATAATGTATTTATATTATTCATAGAGTGGCTTTAAAACTAGACTTCAAGTAAAGCAATTTTATTCACATATTTTATGTATTAGTGTTATGAATAAGAGGCTTAATGTATATACTAAAATATATTAATTTCTGTTTATTAAATAATCATAAATATATATACTTAGCAAATTCACTTTATGATGAATATTTCAGAATTTACCATAAATTTAAATGAAACGTATAGATTTACTATTATTGAATTATTTAATAAATATATTTCTTTCGAATTTTGCAACTCATAAAAGAATACGAAAGTACTTGCAGATGGAAAAACAATAAAGAAGATAAATTATAGTAATTTGATATATTTTTATTAAATATATATGATAATACGAAGCTGATAGTTAATAATTCTTGTAATTTTTGTAAGTATTACTGTATGTCATTTTTATATATGTAGTATTTTGGTAGACTTTTATATTCACAATGAATTATATTGTGCGAGGAGTTGGAAAACACTCTCTGTTATTGTTTGATACATGCGTAGAAAAAAATTTAAAAGAACAATTCATCATTCATATTGTGTTTTGATGGAGAATGAATTCAAACATAAAACCTTCCATTCGCAAAAATTTGCTGCTACTGTTTTAGTTACAGGGAACCAATCTTAAAATATTTGTTAATTTTACAGGGAACCAATCTTAAAATATTTGTTAATTTTACTTGTATTTGTTTTGACTCTATATTAAAAAATAAATATATTCGTAAATAATGAAACAGCTGAAAATTCGTAAGCACAATTTAAGTGAGAATAAATAAATACGATGAAATTTTCAAAGTTTTGAAATGATATTAAAATAAATATGTTTTATTTTATAAAAAAAAGCCAATGTTGAAAACTTTAAAAAAGTATACACACACAAAAAAAGAACATACATTAGCTTATGGAAATACAGTTTTTATCTTTCAAAAACAGATTTGAATGTAAAAACGTATATTTCATTTTTTGTATTTTACATGAACAATCGCTAGAAAAAGCAATGTTTTATAAGTTGTAATGATTTATAAAGTAAATTTATTATACATATTTATTAAATTGTGACATTCAAAATAAAGTCTTAAGCTTAGTTTAAAAAATACTTTTTGTATTTTTGAATTTGTTTTATTCATATTATTTATGTTACATAGGAAACGGGATGATAAATATGTATTTTACGTACATACACGTTTTAGACTATTTCAAAATTTTGCTTTATTATTAGTTATTCCTAACATTTAGATAAATTTTCTAAATGAAATTTCTTTTATATACTTTTGTCAAAGTAAAGTATCAGTTGATAACTATTAATTTGCTTTGATATTTTGATTAGATAATTTGATAAAAGTAATTACACACTTAATATATATATGCGAATAAATACATATGTTAAAATGTACATTACAAATAGCATATACATGTAGGTAAATACACGCGTAATAAAAGTATTCCTCTGAAAAAAATTTGTATGGCACTTTTTTTTTACTGATATTAAAAGGCAGAAAAAAAACTATGCAAGTAACGGTCTATATTTATGAATATACTGAAATGAACAATTTATATCCGTACAATATATATATCCGTTCAATATATATATTTATATCAATATATATGTGTGTATAGAAAATAGTCCTGGCTGCATATATGCGATGCCAGTAAATAGTGATACACAGCGTTCAAGGACACAATAAAGTAGTTAATAATATGAGGGAGTTAACTGGTTGTCTGATCACTCAGTGACCACTTTTCTTGTGAACCATGGCTAATTCCACTACTACTTACAGTTCAAAAGTGGATTCTGAAAGTTGTACTTTAACCCACAAACTGCTAAAACAAGGACCAGGGAGTTAGTCATTTGGCAGCCTGTTCGACAGAACATATTCAATAGAAATAGTTGTATATAGTAATCAAAATAAAATGCATATCATAATAAAATCACCTCGTTTAGTAGATTATTCCTCCACAGTATTGTCATAAATTTTTCAATTTACGAAAGAATTTCATATTTAAAGAACTAAATTACACTTTTAGAAGGTGTAATATATATATATATATATATATATATATATATATATATATATATATATATATATATATGTATATATATATATATATATATATATAAATATATATATATATATATATATATATATATATATATATATATATATATATATATATATATATATATATATATATATATATATATATATATATATATATATATATATATATATATATATATATATATATATATATATATATATATATATAAACTTTTTGTCAATGGATATCTAGTCGAACTAAACATTTTTGGAAACAACATGGAAAATTTAAGAAATATGTTATCACAAAAAGTCAAAAATTTTTTAATTTGGCGGCTTAAGTATTTTTAAAAAATTTATAAAACATTCGAATATTATAAAATTTATAATCTTTTAAGAGCGTGATGCTAAGAAATAGTGCAAAGGGTCATTTTATGATATACATTTTATTTTGATTACTATACAACTATTTCTATTGAATACGTTCTGTCGAACAATCTGCCAAATGACTAACTCCCTGGTCCTTGTTTTAGCAGTTTGTGGGTTCAAGTACAACTTTCTGAATCCACTTTGAACTGTAAGTACTAGTGGAAGTATTATTATTTGATGACGTTATTATCTACACAAGCAAAATTGAATTATTAAGAGAAATGAATAAAAATTGGTACTTAACATTATACACTACATTGAAATGATTTTATATACATATTATGTCACTTAGAAGTGTAAGGTATATGGAATAGTTACGCCGTATTTATATTTTACGAAAGTGTATTATTACGCTTCAAGCTAGAAGCATATCTCAAACTCGAACTGCTCTCAATCTGAAGGAAGGCTCTTATATTCAGCATTAAAATTTATAGAAATATGGAAAGTAAAGAAATTTAGATAAGCAAAAACTTAAGACATAAATCAGAAGAAACAAAAGACCAGATTGCACTAGCCAATACTGAACCGACGATATATTGATCAACAGTGGGGTGCTTTGCCAGCAAGGCTGCCATCTGTATATACATGTTTGTAAGTATACATGTGTGGTAAGATTGTCGGGTGATTATAATCTTCTTAGACATAGAATAATATAAACAGTTTTTCTTTCAGGTATGAAGAAGCCATTTATATTCTTAAACATTATAATTCTTCTTGGGTATTCCTAGAAATTGTTCCTGTGAAAGTAATTGATTTGTAATTTTTCTGTTAATGAAGTAGAGAAAAATAAAAAAATAATGTTTTTACTATTTTTAGCAGGAACCAATGCCTTTTCCTTCTGTTAATATCTTTACTTCCATGTATGAATTAATCTATGTTTATTCTTCTCTTCAGGTACGTGTTTTATACCTATCTACTAAAGAAATATCTATAAATAGTTTCTCGACTGGAAAAGTTCCTTAATAAGAATAATGTCTTAGAATATACTGATTGAGTTATCCGGTTTATATTCTGTCTCTTTATAAACATTGGTTAGTTATAAATCACCGCTAATAATTTATGGAGATAAGCTTTCTACTTATTTTCTTTTCGTACTTTTCTTTGCCTTTTTAAGGTATTTTGGTAAACATTTGTAGCACTACAGAAGAGTGAAAATTAATAATAATTTTTGATTTTTATGAAGTTATTATACATGTAGCTTATTTTCTAATATATTTTTTTTGATAAAAAATATATTTTTTGCACAAAATTAATACTTGTAGGTAGTCTTATAGAATTTCATGGCGAAATGTTGGAAAAATATCTCACTCGTTAGCGTGTGCTAGTTTGAAGTGTGCACGACTTCATTTTTCACTTCAGAATGGATGTTTATTATTTGGTAGAGTATATTTTTTATTGCAAGTCTTGTATATTTATTTCTTACGTTCAAAAAAATGATCATAGCTGTGATGATAATCCCGGAACAGGAATTTTATATTACTTTTTACCAAATATGATCTCTGCTCACTTTTTAATTTAATTTTTTCTAATTATGTAATACATTTTTCGTAAATTATTCCTTAATATATGTTTCATTTTATATCTAAAGTTTTAATTTTCTCTCTCGTTAAAAGTTGTAAATTTTAGTTTTTTTAAATAGTTTTTATTGCTAGTAATAAAAAATTCATTAATAGCTATTTGTAAATATCGGATATTACTATGCAATTTATTAAGTAATGAAACTCCAATTACTTTATTCAGAATTTAGTTAAATGACTTACGTTAGCTTCAATGCATGATAAAAAATAATATTCATAATATAGTAAATAATTATATAATGTATTAAATATTGAATCACCAATTACTTTATTCAGAATTTAGTTAAACAACTTACGTTGGCTTCAATGTATGATAAAAAAGTAACATTCTTAAGTTTATGAATGAATCTATAATTCGAATACTGAATCAATAATGAATAATGAATTTATAATAATGAATCTATAATTCGAAAAATCTCCAATTAACGAAGTTAATTATTTTTGGAAATTTTACTAATAGATGAATATTTTAATAGGTAATTACGTTTTAATTGTTCTAGTGTATTTGAAATATCATACTGTGCTAATTAATGAAATTTTAAGAAAAAATTTAGATATAACTGAAAGAACTAATATGTGCCATAGAATGAATAACATCACATGAACTTCCAATGAAGCTTCCAGAAATCTTACAATAAAGAGATAAAAATTACAATACTTTTGCCTTTTTATTTAAAATAAGACAAATATTATTCATATATTAATTTAGTCTTAT
Source organism: Latrodectus elegans (assembly GCA_030067965.1). NCBI lineage: Eukaryota > Metazoa > Arthropoda > Arachnida > Araneae > Theridiidae > Latrodectus > Latrodectus elegans. Next base: position 77,289,174 of record CM057816.1, on the reverse strand, counting down.
ATAACGTAAAATGTCTGACATATACTAAGCCATTGCGGTTATTAAGTTGAGAAAATATAAATATCACCTTTGAATCAATTCAAGGGTTTCTCTCTCTCCTTCTCTTTAAAAAATAAAAATAAAAAACATTTTTCCTTTTACATCCAAATTATTAGAGCCTATTTTATTCTTAACTATTAGATCACAAGGACTACTGTGATTAATTTCTCGAATAGGTTTTATATTTTCATCGATTATGAAAATGCTGATACTTTTTTCTCCATTTGAGCACTTAAAATGTTTCCTAGTTTTCGAAGATATTATATCCAATTACTCTCTAAGTTTAAAATGAATTTTTTAAAGCTACAATTTTTTTTAGCAGAATTTTGTTTTATAAATTGGAAATGTTGTTTTAATGTTACCTCCATGACCAAGTTTTTGGACTGAACTGTTCATATATGAATACACCAAAATTTTCTAATACCCGATACAGAGCAATCTTTTTTGAAAAATATAATTCAGGTAAGGTGCATTTTAAGATACCTTGAGCACTGCTACGAGTGCATGTTATATTCTTAATAAAAACCATAAAATTGTTTATTCTAATTGCGTAATCCTAATTCTTCAGAATATATTTCAAATGAAGTGTACTTAAGTTTACATTCAAAGAACCAGTTGTATGCATATAATATTAGATTTTTCCTTCAGAATTTAAATACAAATATTGGATTCAGCCATTCAACTGAATTTCAATAATTTAAGTAATGTTCATGGGAAAAATGTACAATTAAAAATTGAATAGTTAAACAAAGCAGAGATTTTGATATAACTAGGCTAAAAAGCATCATACTTAGATTTTTAAACTATGCTCAAATTTCATCCAGCTCTCATTGCCTTGAATTATCAATTATTTATGAATTAAACTGTTTTTACATTCCGTGTACTATATATTAAATTTATAACAAAATGATGTAAAATTCAGAAAGGTTTTTATAACCTTTTTGCTTGGTATAAAATCAGGGGATTATATTTTAAAATGCCAAAGGAATATATTTTGAATAAAATAGGTTCACATTAGATTAAAATTTAAGGGAATAGGAAATTATTTGGGATTACTTCAAAATCTAATTAGTTCATTAAAGTTTTCTTTTTGATAAAGTTTTGAAAATTTATTTCACATTAATTTTACTCCAGGCAACTCATTTTGACGTTAAGTGTACATTCAGTTTATAAATCATAATTAATATTACAGATGCATTCAAATTTAAAATCAAATCAGAGAACGTTGGGTGAAAATAAATTAATAAGATATCTCTGAATTACTAATTTCATACATATTAATTCATTTTGCTATTAGGTTTTTAGCAAAGTCACTGATTTCCTTTGCAACTGATTTAACTGCTCATAAATTATAAGAGTCTACCTTTATTTGAATTAATGTTAGTTTTGCAAGTTTCCAATTAATTATTTTTGAACTAAGCCTTATAGCAAAAAATATAACAAAAATATGAGAATTCATGTTATTAGATATAAATTAATTTTTATCATATCGTAATACGAGAAAAATTTCTTTACCATTTTTATTATTTTTTATTAACATTTTTATTGTTTTTTACGCAAACTATTCCAATGAACTTTAATTTAAATATTTCAATCAATGTTTGAATGTAAATATAAGTTTATTGGAATATCTTAAATGTTTAAATCAATATAAAAAGCTGAAGATGTGGCCAGGGGAGTTCTCAATTTCTTTGGTCCCATATAACTTGCCAATTTTTTACCTTTTCTTTTTTTTTTTCATTTTGCTCTTGTCACATGACAATCAATGTAAAGTATATTATATTGAAATGTTTATATTGTTTAGAAAAGTAATTTTTGAGCTAATAATATGAGTAACTATAAAAATATTTTGAGAAAATTTATTTTTCTATACAAACTTAATAATCTGAGGTATATCCACCATCATTTCATAACTTTTACATGATAAACAAATCATTTAAAGTAAGGAAAATTATAGGTCGTGATTCTTTATAATTTTCCTAGTTATATTTGAATACCTGTAGAAAATTATAAAATTAATAGAAAATTTTTATTTGAATTTTATGAAAACGCTTCTCCTTTGGAATATAATATTGACAAAACAGTACTTTTTCTTGCTTTTAATGATGTCAAAACTGCAAAGTTTTTGCGAATGAATCTATTATTGTTTTACATTCATAAATGTTAGTCAATTCATACCGATGAAATTCTAAACAGAGGAAATATAAAAAATTAGAAATTCTAAATGAAGTTTAAAATTGTATTTGTCTATGTTTTAACTAGAAGACCATGCAACCTTTCTCCACATCAATTTTATGTATCTCTTTTAATGGGTTTCATGAAAGTAATTTACAAGCATCGATTGCTCAGATAAGGCTATTTAAATCATAAAAATCTATTAATAAGTTATTCGGAGTTTTATTTATGATAGTTATAATTCTTCTCACAACTTTATGAAATTTATAGGGGAAAAATAAAGTTTCGCTAACTGGTTATTAGACTTTTCTGTTTTTCAAAGTTTTTAAAACGAATAGATATGACATCATAAATAATATTATGCAAATAAAAATATATTTTTCAGACAAAAAGACGTGATCAAACATGTCAGCTTTTTCAATGCGTTAGAGAGAAATAATTGAAGCCGTGGCAAGCACATTTAAGGCATAATGTTTTGAAGGTGATTCCATTTAACAATGCTGATTGGAAGGATTTTGGAATTGGAATCACAAGAAAATTACTTATTGAATTGTTTGATTGAAAAAAATACGTATTACTGATGTCTCTCAAATTTAAGGATTTCATTTGTTTTAAACTTAAAAAGTCCAAAGAAAAAAAATAAAGTTTCGTTAAAAAAAGTCATTTTTGTAAAAATGTTCTGAACGAAAAGAAATGTTCTTTTGCAGAATATATTGAAGTAAAAACATTTCAAAACTTTCAATATTTATATTTATTAATGCATACTTTTTTAAGTTTAATCCATATTCTTACCATTCACTTAGATATTCAATACTGAAAAAAAATTAACACGTTTTGTTAATTGGGCTATTTTTATAGACCATAGAACATATTTGACATAAGTTTTCATAGAATTATTTTGACATAAATTTTAGTTTAATTTTAATTTAGTAAACGAGCAGAGACTAAATTAGTGATAACTATGTGTACCAAAAAAGGAAAGGAATCAGTAAAGCATACAGATATACATTAACATCTCTCAAAAATTAAGATAAATATAGTTAACTGGAACTATTTTAATGTATGAACTATCAAATGAATTCAATATTTGCATTAAGAAATTTGTGCCTTGCAAACTTTTTTTAATGTGCATATAATGTAACTTTTACTATCAGAAAAATTTATTACTTTAATTTTAATAAATATATAATCAGAGTATTTGACTTAAGTTTAAGTAATTTCTCTATTAGCTATTTTTCCCAAAAATGTTATTTAGAATTTTAAGTTCAGTTGGTTTTTTTCTATTTTTAACACATTTTATTTCCAATAATATGATAATGAATGTCGAATAGAGATTTTTAAAAATCTTTTGAACATTTGATTCTTCATTGAATGGCAATTTTCTTAATTTATTTATAATTAAACTTTGGGAAAACTTGTGTAATTTAAGAGTATTTTACGTTTAAAATGGCATTTCAAATGATTTGATAAAAGTTTTGCAAGATTATTGGCAATTTAGCGTCTACTTGGCAAAAAATAGATAAGTCTTTAAAATTCCATGACCAATCTAATAAATAACCTTAAAATAAAAACAATTATATAAATTTTAAAATATTTTAGAAGAAACTCTTCTGAAGAAGTATCGCATATCTTTCAAAAAATGCATTTAATAAGAGTATTGGTATTTTATTAAAAAGTGAGAAATAAACCAATTATAAGTTGTATTTCGGTAAAAAACTTATAGATATAAAATTTTATTAAAAAAATCTTTATTTTTCTTATTATATTTATTAGAGAAATGTTTTACCTATCGATAAAAAGATAAGACTGAAAAAGTCATTAAAGTTCTAATATAATGCCTTAAACAGATATCTTTGCTTGATTGAAAATAGTGCAACAATTTCAGCACTAGAGAGGAAATTAATGGCAATTAAGGGGACGAAACACTCTGAAATAGCTTTAATTATAACAAAAGTAATTACAAAGCAGTTTTGATTTTCAGTTCTTCTTAGTTTGATTGTAGCTTCTGTGACTAGCAAACATTTTTCTTAAATTACTTAGAAATAATTGTTGAATGAAGCTTAGTTTCGTACAATATTTATTTCTTTTAATAAATTAGCTTTGCGTTAAACCTATTTTGTTATATTATATTAAAATATCATATTAGCTATTTCAATAATGTTAATACACGTAATATTAAATGTATAATATTGTGTACCAATATGTTAATATTTTTAATATCTTTATTTTACTTAAATATACACATAGTTGATATATATGAGCTATAACATTTAAAAATTTATTGAAAGAATAAAAATATGTTCACTCTTATAGGATATCTCTTATAAATTAAATTTATTTAGAAAGCGTAAGAGAACAGCATTGTAAAAGTCTATTAGTGTGGAAAGAAATATTATATTAATTATTTAAGTCATTGTGTTGCAAATTTTAAACTTCGAGTTTTATATTATCTGTAGTTGAATGTTAAATAAAAAATAGTAAAATTAAATAGCTGATCGTGAATTGGAAAAAAATTTATTTCTGCGCAAATTAAAAATTATTGTGTTTTAATCATAAGAAGTGTTAAAGTAGATTTATGAATTTATGTTTGAGTGCGGTGAAAAATGTGAAGTTAAAAATTCACAGTAGTATATATATATAAAGTAGCTATATTTTTGTAAACAATTTAAAATAAGATATTTATTGTGAAATATAAAAATGAGATGTAAGTTAAAGACATAATTAGTTTTAAGGAAAACATATTTGTATCCTTTTTTTGCAATAAAGCATTTTTTAATATAAAACATTTAATTAATGTAGATAAAATTATTTTTTTTCTGTTTAAGATAAATATAACCTATTGCTTAATAGAATGAACTTGATATTTTATTATTATCAATTAATAAACGGAATGCTAATAATAATAAATGAATAAAAATACTCTTGAGTTTGAAAGTGTATGAAATTTATAGTTTACATAAGCAGCAGTATTTAACATTATAAATAGTATAATATTTATAGCATACAGATATATTTAACATTATATTTTCACTATATCAACTGACTCAAATATTATTTTAACTGAAAGAATAAACTTTTAAGAAATAAAAGAGATAAGAACGCGTCTTTTCTACAGTAGTTGTATTTTATGAACAGGATTCTAAAATTGTATGATAAATTTCATAATTTTAAATGTGTCAGTGATTTAATAACCCTGCTTACGATGATCATATACTGGGTTAAACTGCAGTAGAGAAGTCATAGTATCGAATGTTTTCTTTTTGCAATTGGTAATTTTAATTCATACATTAGTTAAGGTTAAGAGAAATGATAAAATTGTTAGTTGCAAAAAATATGAGAGGAGCAATTCTTTACTACTAACTGAACTCCAAATACAGTATCATAAATAAACAATATATTTGTGCACTTAAATGCAAAAAATTTGATTTACTTATATAATTTTATATTAGGTTTACAATTTATTTTATTTGTATGCAAATTTATAGCTAGATTTAAATCAACTATATAATACTATGTTTTACGAGTTAATTGAACTAATCTAAATTATCTTTCTAAAAAAAAAGAAAGTGATTAATTTCTTATTAAATCGCTTGAAACAGCTAGTTCTTTAAATAATATTTCTCTGATCAAATGGAAGGTTAAAATTAAGGAATAACTTTAAATGAATTTGTAGATGCTTTTTAGATCTTTTCTAACCAGCAAATATAAATATTCAAAAATGTTTATTGTTCAAATGTACTTTGGTGTGTAGTTCAGGTAAAATGGTGCGACTAGCTAGTGATTTGTGTGTGTATGGCTCACATTTTCATTTATTCATTCATCATTTGTCTTAATAAAATGTGAATACGTGATTATTCGTTACTTGTTATTACACATCAGTTTTTCACGAATCTCAAAATTAATGAATGAATCTAAATGCATTTGTTTAATGTGATTAATTTATTTTCTATCTTCTTTAAACTAGTTTTTTTTAGAAAAAAGCTTAACTAACTTTTAAACTCTCCTATAAGTACCCAGATGGTACTATAGACATTCTTAATTACAGAAATAATTATTAGAAGTAGGTTTTTACTCATTTAAAATGACAGTGTATTATTTTCATGTAGCCATCCCCTTCAGCATATTCTTTTATAACCACATTTAGATTATTCAAAGCAAAGTATAGACAGGGGAACTTTTTTGGGCAGTCTACACATAATGGTTCAAAATCTGTTCTTGAAAACTTACATAAAAATGTAAGTAATGAATTCAAAGATTTCTTATATATACAAACAAAATATTAATGTTCCACTTGAAATTCTAAATTAAGATTGTTGGTAAAAAATGTGTTTATAAAAATAGCAACTGTTCTTGAAGAATGTATTTCAGAATATACAAGAATTATATTTCAATTAAATAAAGTCAGTGTAGAATATAATTTACTTTTAAAGAAGAACTTAAATTCTCCTTTGATAATATGGTCAGTATCAGAATTTAAATTTGATATGCTTTCTAAATTTTAAAAAATCCCCAGAAGATAATTCAAAGTATAGATTTGATCTTAGTTAATATGAACATGAAATTCATTTTGTAATGTTAAGTATTAATTTTAAAACTGTTGATTAAATTATTTTCTAATGAGTGCATGCTTTTATGTATTAAATTGCAAAACTAATTCTTCACATTTAAGCTGAGAATTTTGAGTCGGACGTGATTTTTTTAAATTTCTTTAGGTTTTTATTTGTTTAATATGCTGTTTAAAAAATACATTTAAAAAGTTTTAAAAAATTGTAAGTTCAGTTTCAGCTATCACTGCCTTGATGTTTATCTTTTCAATTAATAAATTGATAGTAGATGAAAACATATTTAGTAATATTTGTGCTTTAAGACGTTAAAGTAAAACATTTCACCTTTTCAAATTTAAACTAAAATTTCATTAAAAAAATCTTTTATTCGCTAATTTCTGCCTACTTCTGTACGCTGCATGAAAACATTTAATGTATGCCTTATTTGTGTTTCCATATCGTTAAAAAATGTAATCTTCATTTTTATAACTAGATGAGATCAACAAAATCTAGATGCACGTTTTTTAACAGTAAAATATAAACTAAGTAAAAAATGTAGCCAGATATAATTTATAATTTTTTTAACCAGTTTTATAATTATTTATAATGAACGTAGATATGGTGAACAAGTCATTATATGATAGAAACTCATTTAATATCATGGAATATTGTGAAAATAAGAAATGCTACATTTTATTTCAAGCATTTGAATTTAATGCAATTAATATAATTATATAACACTAACTTATTTTCTTCTTATTACAAATTATTGTGAATGGAATGTAGAAAGAAATATTTTATTTGTAATTATTTTATCTTTACATGTATTCTCCTTAAGTTCAGAGTAATTTTGAAATATAATATCTTATATTCACACAAGTTTCATTTAAGATATCTACAAATAATCATAAATTCCTTTTGACATTAATTGTGAGGTATTTTGTAACCATATTCTCTCATAACATCTAATTAAAAGTATATTTATTAAAAATTCTTAATACTTCGTAAATCCTGCTTAAAATGCAAATAATGAATTATCATTAATAATGAATTATATATTAATAATGAACTGTAGGAAATAAATTATTTTATCGCACACTGATTGATTATATGTAATTTATGGTTACATTATTGCACTGATTGGGATGATATGCAAAGATTTTATTTTTATGTTTAAAATTAAATTGGTTAAATTAAACTTGAATTTAAATTTAAATTTCTTAACATATTGCTTGTAATTTCTTTAATAATTTTTAATTCTAAAAATAATTCATACATAAACTAATTTTAACACAAAAGCCTTTGACATCTAATTAAAGTTTCAAATAAGATTTAATATTCATGACATTAAGTTCTATTCATATGAAATTACAGTTTTATTTTGTTTTTTGTATACATGTTTTAAATTCATTAAATAATTATAGATAAGCAACTTTGAAAAAGTATAATTTAATAAAATTCTGTTAATATTAGTTTTTTTATGCTCTGAGATTCTTTTAAAATTTATAAATAAACTTGTTAGAAACCTAAAGACTCTTTTGAAATAAAGACAAAAGTTTAATTTGTATATGATCTTCCCAAAACTACTTTAACTTTGATCTTCCTAAATCTAATGAGATAGATATCGAAGAATCATGTAACTCGTTTAATTTTTCTATAGCTAGAACTACAAGCAAAATTTGTTCGAAAGTGATCCTGACTTTAATTAATCACAACAAGGAAAATTTTGCTATCTTAACTTCTTCCAGATTTTAGTTTTTAATTAAGCTCAACAAATCTGCATCAGTACTAGGTGAGAGATATGGGATAGAAATGATATGAAAAATGTTTGAGTGTAGATAACGTTCAATAGAAGTAAATCTTGATGTGAAGAGAGGTATCAAATTTATCTCCCAATTAATTATAATGGTTAACATTACGAAAACTTATCTTCCGAAACTATATTTATTTGATAAATTTTTATGGAGTTTCAAATTCAAATTATGTCAAATATAGATAGCTACTGCAATTAGTTTTATTAAAATGAATTCTATTAACATCTTAAGTGTTTCTTCTAATATAAATACTTTTACGATAACACGTGTTATACACTTGCAATAATTAAATGATTTTCATACTCAAATGTAATTTAAAATTAGGCGATATTTAAAAGTTATTTTATTCAATACATATGTGATTTTATTGCTCATTTGTAATGTAATTAAATATTGTTAAAGACTATAAACAAAAAACATTCTATTTACTGAAAAAAATTATTCCGTTATAGTTCAAATTGGAAAAAAAAATGCAGATTTTTTTTGGATCAAAGGGAATACTAACGTATGTAATCAAATTCTACTAGTTACAGAAGTTATGATGGAAGCTGATAAAACTATTTTGTTTTCAAACTTTTGCTTAAAATATTAAAGCTTTTTCTAATAATATACTAAAGAGTAATACATTAATCAATAGTTAATTGTTTAACACGTGAGTTTTATTTGCTTTTTTAAAAAAAAAAAATTCTGTTGCTAGTTTAATCGGGACTTAAAATTTAAATTGAACTGAAAAGTATTACAAATATTTTCCTTTTGGATGGGAATCAAACCCTGGACATTTAACCCAATGATCAGAAAACTACAGTTATAATTAATGAACTGAAAGCTTACTATGATTTGACAAGGGTTCTTACAAAATGACATGAAAAAGTTTGAAACTAAAAGGCATAATCAATATAATATTACAAATGTTTTTAAGCTCCCAAAACTATTCCAGAATATATTTTTTTATATTTTGGCTTGTTTTTTCTTTCTCTTCATCATCCTATTTTAAATCATTATGAAATTATGTATATAAGAAATTAATGAATAGTGTTATTTACGCTTTTGAAGTAATAAAAAAGGAATCTTTTTTCATGCAAAACAAGAAGCTGATAAAAATTCATCAATTAAATTAATTTTTTCAAGAAATGATGCTGAATGAATAAAATTTTGTTTTGTGCCGTGTATATGTATTAAATTTCTTAATTAAGATGTATAGTTTTTAGGTATAAGGGCATTTTTGTATTTATGCACCTTTATAAAATCCATTCTATATTAAAAAAATTTGAAATAAATTTGAAGTTAATGAAAATAATTATGAACAATATTGAAAATTGTTTCGGTATAAGTTCAGTATCCCCATGTACGATTTCTCGCCAAATCTGGCGCCCTTTGTTTACTTCGTAGTGTTGCCGATTTCAGCTTTTGTTTTTATTGTAGTATTGCCAAATTCAGTTTTAGTAACTATTTTTTTTTGTTGCCACTATTAATTTTTCTTGTGTTTTACATAAATTTTACAGCTATTTAAATTTACTTCGACTTTCATTGTTCTAGAACATTCTTTGTTCCACGTTTCTATTGGATTTGGAAGCCATTTGTCTTTTGTTTACTGTTGGTGCAATTAAGGGATTTTCCCTTTGTTGTGCTTCGTTGTCGCCAGCGTCTAATCATCGTAAATTTTTCTTTTTTACAATTTCTTTTACATTATTTCATTTTATTTGGTTTATTTATTATATATATTTATTATTATCTTATTAATTTAATTTATTATTATCTTTTACATTTTTGTTAATTTATTGTTATATTTCCATGATGTCTCATGCTCATAGTGTTGTTGAGAAATATCAACAGATTATTTTAACTAAAATTAAAGAAACCAATGATGCATACTTTAATTTTTCAAGCTCTAGGCCAACAGTTGGAAAACCCGAAATTGTTAATAGAATTTTTTTTAATTCAATTGGCTCAAGATCCACAATTATTAATTAATTTTTTAATGGAAATAGGCTTATTAAAATACGCGCTTATTTGCATACATCTCCTAAAATTTGTAAAATGTATATATTTAGAAAAATATTTTTTGTATGCGTTTAAAAAAAAAAAAAACTGAAATGTGACACTGGTGACAACGAAAAAATTATCGAAATAAACATACCAACTGGCATATCAGCTAAACTTCATATCAAGTAAGTCCATCATTTATATTTCCCTTTTTTAATTTTCTAAAATGCTTATTTTTTGATCGAACTTCCGTAAATTTCCCGTGTTAGCTTGGCGCGCTTACTTTGGCGACGAAAAAAATTCGCCGCGTTCGCCAGTATGTGGGGATACTGAACTAGTTCCATTGTTTCAATAATTCAAAATGCTCACGATAGTTGTTTCACACTAAGTCACTTTAAATTGATGTTTTAAATAGATTTATCTCAATTATCTTACTACCTCTATTCAGAGAGTTAAATATCAAGCAAAATAAATGTTCATGTTTTCATAATGGAAACTGATTAGGGTATTTATTATATTTTACATTATTAAATATGTACTTGTACAGTTTGTAATTCGTAGACGTAATATTCCATTTAAAATCCTTCCTCATTTATGCCTACAAAATGACAAAAAAACTACATTTAAATTAGTTTTAAGAGTTTTGTTTTAAATTCTTTTTAAGTATTGTTCAACTATTAAGAGATTTAGAGAAGTTCTCTTGAATTTATGTCCTAAAGATGTTCAAATAATATATTTGACTCTTTAAAATCTATTCTGAGGCAATTTCAAATGAATCTTTAATAATTTGACATTAACTATAGAACTGCGTAATTTAAATACAATATCTTTATATTTTTTGGACAGTAAATGAAAATAATCTTATTTTAATGTGACGTACTGATAGCAGCATGCAAGAAAGGGCAAAATGTTTAAATGTGAGAAAGAAAATGTAATAGAATTAAAAAAATAATATATAGTATTTCATTAAAAATAAATAAATATTACCCATATATTTTTAAATTCTTATAGAAAAGTATTTTGAAAAAATGATTCAAGCTTCTTAATTTTACAAGAATGAACTCAAAAATTTCTTTAAGAATTAAAAAATTCTTAAAGTCTCAAAATAAATTTTAGAGCTGGTTAGTAAAATGTTCCATAAAAATTTAAATAAAACATTCGAAGTTTCCATAAAACAAAGTTTTACATTTTAAATAATGTTATATAAGATCTAATCACTTGTACTTTTAAATTAAAGTTAACTTAAATTGCCTGATAATAATTTTTTAAACATTATTTATGCTTTTTGAGTTGGATTGAACAACTTGAATGTCATTATTGGTAAATTTCTGTCATATGCATAAGTCTCTAAAAACTTGTGGTTTTAAAATTTCGTTCCATGGAGACATTTTTTTGTGATAAATATCTTTATTTACATCAATAAAGCCGAAATACAAATCATTATCATATATTTTATTAGGTTTTATTGAAAGAGAGGGTGAGGGAGGGGGATTAAAATGTAAAATTACAAAACATATATAAGTCATATGACCTCATTAGGCAAATTGGAATAAAACTTAATATCATAAAGTATAATTATTGTAATAAAATGCTTAGAATAGACACAGAAATGAATTTTATACTAAAAAAATTTATTCATTTTAATATAAATAGAATTTAATTAAGTTAGAATAAGTTTTTCGTTTCATAGAACAAATTATGAATAAATATTACCAGAACATGAAGGTTGCTCATTTGAGAAATATTAGTACATACAAGTACTTCGAGAACTTTTTTGTTTTCATATATTGCCCAAGCTTTATCTTTTCTTTAAAACTCAAATGTTTAAAAACAATAACGCCCAATGTAAAACGATTAAGAAATAAAATTGACAATAATGTTCCTAGAATCCAAATAAGCATTTTCTTGTCCTACCAGGATGGTTACTCAGTTACTCAGTAAAAATTGGGATTTAATACTTAGCAAAGTAGCTTCTCTCTTAATCTATGTGATCTGAAGTCTCAAATCTCACAACCAACCATATATTAATATCAAAATATAGATAATTATTCTTACAGTTAATTCTCAATATAATTCTTTCTAAACATACATACCACATTTCAGAAGTTAAATTCTCGTTTGAAAAGTTAAAGTTTCTGACTATTAAATTCAATGTCGCAAAATTAAAGTTTGATAGGACACGTTTTTTTAAATATATATATATATATATATATATATATATATATATATATATATATATATATATATATATATATATATATATATATATATATATATATATAATTTTTAGAGAAAAACAAAGGTATCAAATCCAATAAATGTAGAAATATTTTAAACAAAATTGATACATTAATCCATATATGTATAGGACTTCTATTTAGTTAGAGTCAACTATTTGATTTTCAAAATAGCTCAAATGCTTAAGCTCAGTATCATATAAGTTTGGTAAGGTACAGTTTTCGCCCAAACGTTTTTCTTTTTTTAGTAAAATATTTCTTTTATAAGAAATGGATACATTAAATCTAAATAAAATTAATTGATTATAATACTGATCGAAATTTTATTGAGTTAAAGCCATTTATTTGAAATTTATAATTGTTTAAATTTTCAAATCTTTTACAGTCAGTCTGAATGAACACAGAAAGAAATGTTCAAACGTTTTAATAATTTATACTCATGAGGATGTTCTTTTTGGAATAATATCCTTACCTGCATCAGGTAAGACAAAATACATAATTTTATGCGTTTGGTTTGTTAAGTTACTTTCACAGAAGAATTGAAACATTTAAAACACAGGAAAAATACTAGATTTATGGACATTTCAGGCCAATGCGTTATAACAAAATTTTTTTTTTGAACAGTACATTTTTACAATGAAATGGATATCTGTAATATATTTAAAAGTACGTTATATATTAAATCTACTCAATAATTTCAATAAGAACAGATTTTGTATGGAATTAGTGTCAATTATTTGAATTTTAATATCCGTTAAATTTTTGATTTCCATATATAGACTTGGTAAAATAGATTTTTTGTCAAAAATATTTTTTATAGCAAAATAAAGATATAGAATAATCCCAAGGGAATTTTTATACTAAATGAACCCGTTATTTTTATAAAATAGTTTGGGTTTTTATTTAGTTAGAGTCGACTATTTGAATTTCATAATGACTATAAAATTGCTTCCTTTTATCCCCGCGTCTGTGTGAAGGAAAAAGCAACAATTTGCTTATTTCTAGAATTTCTGTAAATAGAGATGTTTCTTTTGTTGCATTTCTTTCATTGTTTACATCAGTAAAGTCTGCATACCAAATTTAGTTGATGCATTTTAGTATTTTTCTTGTCGTAGGTATTGAGGCAAACACACGAGAGAGTACGGAGTATTTTATTTGATATAGAATCATTTATCACGAAAATTTTATTTTTTGTAATTAAGTTTATGCTTTGTAAATAGCTTTGATGTGTAATTTATTAAATAGAATATTAGTTTTAAAATGCTTAGATTTTTATTAAGCTAGAATCAATTGTTTGAATTTCTTAATTTTGGAAATTTTGAAGTCAAATTTTATGTATGTCCAACTTGTTAAGATACTTCTTTCGGCAAGGAAATTATAATCAAACAAATATTTTTATTAGTCTTAGTATTGTATTTTATATTAATTTTGATTTAGATTGGATTCGCTTTGAGTATTATTAATTTTATAAGAATAAAATATTGAAATCCGTAAGATAAGTTTTTCCTCAAAAACGCATTTTTACATGAAAATAAATACATGAAATATATATAGTATTTTTATGTGTTTTATATTAAATGGACTCAATGATTTTAATATATATTAAAATCTTATTGAGTTCGAAAAGTGTTTTGATTTCATTATGGCTCTAATCTATAAGTTGCTTGTATGAGTTGGTATAGAGGAAAAAGAACAGTTTGCCTTTTGAACCTTGGATCTTTTGACCTTGAAGATGACTTTTTATCTGAAATTTTTCGTCTACATCTTTATTGCTTATAAAAGGTGTTTTAAGAAAACGATTTATTACATTTTCCGTTGAGAGGGATAAAAGTGTGGAAAATACATAATATATAATATCAGAGGACAGAACAAAGAGAGAACAAGATATAAAAATTTTGATGTAGTTACTTGTCTCCTGAGCTCAGCAAAGTTAAACCAGTTGTATGAATTTATTCATATTCTAAAACTTCCAACCTATGACTGAGTTTCTAAATAGATATAAACAGAAAAGCCCAAGACAATCCAAAATTTGATCAAGAATCAGCAAAAGTTTTGAAAAACAATATATTATTTAAATTATACTTGTAGAATAACATTTGATGTGCTTTTTACACTAAATGAACCCATAAATTTTAACATAGATTAATATTTTCCTTGAATGTGAGTCTCTCTCTATTTGAATTTTATAAGCACTCAAATTTAGAAGTCTGTTTGTATAAAGAGAAAAATAAATGTTTACCTATTTTCAAAGTTTTTATTCAATGAGGATGTTCATTTTGAGATGTTTTTGTCTGCATCAATGATGCTTACATGAAAAATTTTGTGCATAATTTTAATTATCTTTTTTATTAGAAGGGTTGATAAGTGAAAAATAAGTGAGATTGATTGGGCACAGAAACTCATGAGTACAACTTTGAATAATTCCATTTTAAATTTAATCTTCTAAACTTAGTTCCATGCAAGGATCCGTTAAGAAATTGTTATTTACAGAATTTTTGTTGATTGAGATATTTCTTTCTATAAATATTTTGATTACTTCAGTAAGCCTCAAACGCAAGTTTTCATACGCATTTTAGTTAGTTTTATTGAGAAAGGGATTGAAGTAAAACTGCGTATGTGTATAACATTCATTACTAACAGGAACTTAAAAGGCGAAATTGGTATAAGACAATTTTTATCGAAAAATATATTTTTTATTAAAAATTAAATATTTTAAAAGTTTATATATATAGGGTAAGTTTTATAGAAAACATAGCTATTAATTTCAATGTTGATTAGCTTTTTTTAGAGTTTAAAAACAATTTTGTATTTCATAATTACTAAAATTGTTTCATTTAATGATACAAAAATAAAATGTAAGCATTTCTTTTCTGAAAAAGCATAGTTTTTATTGTAAAATGTACACTTTTAACAGTCTGCCTACTAAATGAACACATTATATAAATATTGGATGGAGTTTTTATTGAGTTAGAGCCAACTGTTTGAACTTAAGATTATCTAAATCTTCGAAATTTAAAGCCGTTTAAATGAAACTTGGTATAAGACATGCTTTTTCACAAGAAATGTACTTTTATAACAATATAAATGCCAGGAATAGTCTTACAGATGCATTTTGTAATAAATTGGTTCAACGGTCTTAATATATGTTGGTTTTTGTTGAGTTTGAGTACATTTTCAAAAATTCATTCTAGTTTAAGTTCCGCACTCACATGTAGGGGCATATACAAAGGAAAGTTTGGCATTTCTAGTGTTTCTGTATACGGAGAAAATATTTTATTCTAAATATTTTTGTTTGTATCAATAAAGCCAATGTGCCATGTTTTAGGCATGTATTTTAATACGTTTTTCTGCAAGAGGTGCTTACGTGTGAAAAATCCTTAGCATATATTAGCCAAAGTAGTGCCTGAAGCAAACTTGGTATAACACAAATTTTCTGAAAAACATATTTGGTGTGATAAAACAATTACCTGAAATGACGTCAGGGAAATGTTTTATATTCTTTTATATTGTTATAAATTGATTTTTCAATGTTAGAATCAATTGTATTTATTTCAAACTTACCAAAATTGTTAAGCCTATAATAATGAGTTGCCTTGAATAATAAGTTGGATGCCTATATTAGCCTTAATTAAGTGTTTTATTGTAAATGGATTCATTGATTTTAATATTAATTCTATTATAAATACATTTGTGAAAATTACTTGGGTTACATGTACACTGAAGTAATTTTCACGTATTAGGTTAACATTTTTTATAAGCCCCACATTTCCATAT
Source organism: Latrodectus elegans (assembly GCA_030067965.1). NCBI lineage: Eukaryota > Metazoa > Arthropoda > Arachnida > Araneae > Theridiidae > Latrodectus > Latrodectus elegans. Next base: position 77,272,608 of record CM057816.1, on the reverse strand, counting down.
AAAGTATAAAATAAATGCTTTTGAATTTTCAAATCTTCTAAAGATGCAGATGATTTCTTTCGAGCTAAATATACTTGTTATATCAATAAAGCCTATTTACCAAATTGCATGCATGAATTTTGATAAGTTATCTTGACTGGGGGATTGCAGTTCTAAAAATACAAAATGTATCATCATAACCATATTAGTGTGTTGAAGAATTTGGTACAACATGTCTTGTCATGAAATATATAATTTTAAATAAAATAACAGATCATTTTTTTTAAAGATGCTAAATATTGTTATTGATATAAGTATAAATAGAAATTTTAATGAATTAGAGTAAATTATATTTGTGAATTTCATGAACTCTTCATCTTTAATATTACATAAATCAAATTTGGTAAGGCATATAATTCCTCAAAAATATATATTTTATAGTAAAATAAGTCTTTGAGATGTATTTTACACTACATGAAATTAATGATATTAATATAAATAAGAATTTCGTTAATTTAGAACAAAGTATTTGAATTTCATTATGGTTATAATATCTAAGTTCCTTGCATGGGTTTGTATTAAGCGAAAAAAAAAAGCTTGGTTATTCCCAAATTCTTTCTTTGAAGGATAAATGTTTTTGCGCTAAATATCTTTGTTTACATTAGTAAACTCTATACATCAAGTTTTATGCTTGTATTATAATTCCTTTTTCTAACAGATGTTTAGGAGGGTAAAAAAGTATATGTATGACACACACCTAACGTTTATATATATATATATATATATATATATATATATATATATATATATATATATATATATATATATATATATATATATATATATATATATATATATATATATATATATATATGTATATATATATATATATATATATATATGTGTTTATATATATATATATGTATGTATATATATATATATATTATATATATATATATATATATATATATATATATATATATATATATATATATATATATATATATATATATATATATAATATATATATATGTATATATATATATATATATATATATATATATATATATATATATATATATATATAATATATATATATGTATATATATATATATATATATATATATATATATATATATATATATATATAATACATACATATATATATATATATATATATATATATATATATATATATATATACATATATATACATACATATATATATATATATATATATATATATATATATATATATATATATATATATATATGTATATATATATATATATATATATATATATATATATATATATATATATATATATATATATATATATATATATATATATATATATATATATATATATATATATATATATATATATATATATATATATATATATATATATATATATATATATATATATATATATATATATATATATATATATATATACGTCAAATGTTATTTTTTATTACTTATTGAAAGATTATTATTTACTGAAAATGTGAATATAAAAAATATTATGTTTGTTTGTTTAATATTAATTTTTTGTAGTCATGAATAAAATAATAAAATTTATTTTAGTGTGTCCCAACTTAGATTTAAATTAGTATTTCAAATCTATTTATTTTTATATATTGTTTACTTTAAATTAAAACATTTTTTAAAAATTAATTTCAAACCTAATATTTTTATTGTTTATTTTTAGTAGAAAACATTTTTTGGAGAATATCTGACTTATTCGAATCATTTATTGTGTATAATACGTTTGAAAAATCTTTATTGGAACTCAATAAATTTTAGGTTCAGCGTTCATTTATTTCATTTTTATTGGTTTTTGTGATATTTGTAAAGAGTGTTTGTCATTTATATTACTTCTTATAAAACTGATATTTGTATTTTCCAGTAAGTTCATAAAATATAGAAATTTTCGTATAAAATTAATTCATCTATTTAATTGCAGATTTAACTGCCAATTGTTAAATTTCATAAATTGATGTAAATTTATTAAATATTTGCAATTAAAAATGAGAGTGCTTTAAAAGAATCTTTTTTGAGACTAATTAATATTATATTACGACACAACTATGATTCATCAGAAAAGCACATTTTTTTTCTATCCATATTCGTATAATGTTTTCTATATTTTTAGTAATGTTTGATGCAGCATTGTTGGAATGAAAAAAATACCTTGAGCATTATTTTAAAATTTTATTTTATAAAATTCACTTATAATGGGAGATTAGTGCATAAAAATTATTCACAAACTACTAATTTTGATCTTATGAATTCTGAACAGATTTGTTCACTAACAACTTATTCTGAACTTAAATTCATTTTATTTTCAGATGCTTTTTTAGTTCATTAATGCAATACCTTTAAATTACTATTATTAATGCAATACTTTTAAATTACTATTATTAATGCAATACCTACTTTCCATCCATCATTACTACAAGATATTAAAATAATAGGATATAATATAATGTGGAAACAAGTTTGTATGCCATCATTGCACCAAAATGAACAGCTTTTCGTAATTTTGAAAAAAGGACAAAGAAAAGACTCAAGATATGGTTTTCCACCATCAAGGATATTATTTAAAAAGACTCTGCGACCATTATATATATTTTAATAACAACTTTCCAAAGAATATTTATAAATGTTATTTTTACTCTTAATTTCATTTTTTGAATTTGATTCTTTATGCTTCAACTGAATACATTACATTTTAGTTCAAGTATATACAGTTGCAACTTACAAATTATTTCATGTGAATTTATTTCTGCCTTTTTTCATGTTTGATTGTAACACTAATGTGTTTGTACATTGGTAAGTATTTGCTAACAATACCACAAATTTATATTTTTTTTAAAAAGAAATCGCACTTCTAATTAGGTAAAAATCACAGAATTCTAATGAGTATATTAGCTATAAAATGCCCGCTTTGTGATTAAATCTTAAATTAAGGATATGTTGTCCCAAGAATACTAATTATTAAAAGCTTACTAAGGAGATGGAATTCACATCACTGATATTCCATTCACGATATTTTCTGTAAAATGTAAGAATTTTAAATAATTCTAAGGAAAAGAGTTACAAAATTATTCGAGATTACCATTTTAATGAGCTTATGGAATGAAATATTTCTTAAGAAAATAATATTAAAACGCGCTTAACAATAAAATCTGATCACTGTAAATAGGCTATGTATTCAAGCTAATACTAGAAACAAAATTTATTTTTAATTAAATGTGGGCAGTAGAGCTATTTTCAGGATCAGAGGAAATTTTCTTTTTACATTTATTTAATATATACTTAATTTCCAAATTTGAAAATGAATTACAACTATTTATTAAAATTAATGGTTTAAATTTGTATTATAAAAGCTATTATTATTATTAAACATTATGCATTAAAACAATTAAAGTATTTTAGACCCTATATTTTGATACTTTATAATATATCTATTAAATTCTAAAGCAAGAAATGCATATAAGTAAGGCATTTTTTTGTATGAATAACCCATAAGTATAGGTATACGAAAATGAAAGAATTGTTGTTTGTAACATAAAACTAATTTTTAATGAAACTATAGTTAAAAAATTAATATAGTTATTAATTTTTAAAAATTAATTTTGCAATATAAAATTTGAAATATACAAATCTTTTTTTCCTATATTTTTTTTATAAAAATAGATACAATGGAAACAAATGCAATAATTAAAAAAAATTCATATAAATAATTCTTTTGTTTTGTAAATGTTTAACACTTTAAATTAAGACAATATTCTTGTGGCATAAATTTAAAATTCATTTGTGACCGTGCATATTAAACAACTAAATTACAGTCATTTGGCACGCAACGGTGTTTGTTATATGACACCGTAAAATTTCTTCATAATTTTCTACTAGCATATATGCTTTCCTTTGAAGATAGCTGGTGGTAATTTAAGACTGTTCCATTCTATGAATCAGAAAAATTAATGGTTATGGTGGCTTTGTCTTGGTAAATATGATATAGTTGAGGTCATGCATTTGATGAATATTTGTTTGAAGTATTTTTCGAAAGTATAGAATTCATTTAAGAAAAGTTAAAAATATAAAACTCATAATTGTGCCATTTTGCAAAAATAATGCTTAAAATATTTAATTTCTTAGCACTTAAGTATAAAAGTTTAAGAACTAAGTGATGAAATAGTGGTTAAAAGTTACGAAGTATTGTTATAGAAGAGAGTGAAGAAATGTGAAATATTTTGCAAAGAATTTTTTACCTAAATGCTTCATCAAAAGAGTTTTCAAAATTAAACCTAATAAAAATGATTAAAGAGAATTGTGTATGTCATTCAATTTTATTATTGCTAATTGTGAGAGAGAGAATTCAGAAAACTATTTCATCTTTGTGTTTTCATTTAAGTAACATAATACTGTTAATTTTCCAAGGAAGCACAAATATTTCTAAGTAAGAAATGAAAAATTAATCATAATTGTAATGTATCAATATGAATATAAATATTTCATTAAGCACATCCCCAATATTTAAAGATATAAATGCTCTGTTAACTGATCTTTTTAAATTATCAATTGTTTTTAAAGAAAACCAGAGAAAATTATTATTTGATGTCAGTTAATATATATTAAACTTTAAAATATTTGCATTATTATATTTTCAAAAAGAATGAGATATATTTTGTAAAGAATTAGAAAATATTGTTCTTAATAAATAATAATAATTAAATATTGTTATTAATGAATAATAAAGCTGAGAAATATCAGCTTTATTGTTTATTAATAACAATATTTAAAGGGTAAATATTATGATGTAAAATAATTTTAATGAAAAAGATAATACTTCATTGAGAAAGGAATTCTAATTGCAATAAGTAAATTTAGAGACATAATATAAATTTGGGATTCTATTAAAATTTTTTAGATTTTCTTAGCTGCATAATTTTTAATACTACAAATCTGTCTTTCAAAACAACGAAAGTGATTGTAAAAATCATTTTAAAACGTTATGTACTTCAGTTAAATGTAACCGTTAAAATATTTTCCACAATAATTTCGAAACCATGCTTAAATTTGAATTAAAAACAAAATGTATCATGCAAAAGTTTGAAAAATGATGATATATAAAACGTAAAATTTTAATATTTAATCTAGATAAGATGGAAGAGTATGAGAAAATAATAATTTTTCTTTTGAAAGTACTTTTTAGCTGAAAGAAGTTAATGAAACATAATGGAAAAATGTTAAAATCACATTTAGGGAATATTATTTTTTAAAATATTGATTTCAATATTTTGTTTAGTTATTAGTGATTAGTTTTGGTAAAAAAAGTATAATTTCAAGAATATCTTAAATATTCTGTACTGGAGCTCATCTAAAAGTTGTTTCTAGAATTTATATCTCAAAATAAGAATGGTTAATCAGTATTCGTTTTGATTAGTAGAATTTAGTCTCCATTTGTAAAAGTTCGTTAATATATTTTACTTATCAAATATGTTTTAAAACGTTAAATATGTTTTATTTTTTATTATATTTCCGTGACAAAATTTTTCATCTTAAATATGGAGACATTAACTTATGTACAATTAATTATTTGACTGAATTTAATAATACGTAACTAACAAAAATATATTCTCCTTGTTTTATCTTTATATAAAAATTACAATTTTGTTTTTATTCCTCTCTTTATATTAATTTTATGAATTGGTATATGATTTGTTATAAATCCTTGTGAAAATATTATAGAAATGTTACACTCAATATATTCATGATTTGAAAAATAAATTCTTATTTTTAATAAACACATCAAATTTAATTATTGCTCACGAAAAGAAAAAATTAAAATATCAACCAAATGGAAAGTTTAAATAAATGTATCTTCTGGCTTAACTGATAAAAACAATACATGATAAGAAATATTTTAGATTGAGTCAGAAAAATTTATTTTAAGCAATATTTTAAATTCCTTCGAATTCAAAATCCAATTTTCTTGTGGTGGGAATAAAACATAGGGAAAAGATTAAATCAATAGGACAAAAGCAGATTAAATTTATTTTCAAATATGCAATATACAAATAAACCAATATATGCTTCCAACATGTTTTGTGATTCCTTAAAATATTCCCTCAAATAGAAATGTATTTGCTGAAAGAATTCCTTTAATAATAGAAGTAGGGAAATTGCTTGCTAAATTTAAGAAAATTTTACCATTTATTTATCTAAAATCAGTCCTCCGAAATATAACTTTTATATAAATTAAACAAAATTTATTAATAGTTTCTATTTATCTGTATAATAAATCATTAAATTGCATACATAATATAAAAATTAAAAGCTATGATTATAAATAATAAGGCTGATAAAAATAGTGTTTCAAAATCAATAGCAATAAATTGCAGAAATGCAAATACAGAAAATTTTATAATTTCAATTGATATTATATACTGTAATGTTTTTCGCATTTGTTTATCAAATTAATTAAATGAGGGACACACATTGTTTTAAATATGATTTTGATTAAAACATTCTCAAGATTATTCAAGCAATTAAATAAATGACTAATTAAGGATAATGTGATTAACAAATTAATTGATTTGTAGCTAAATACAATGAATTAGATTTATGAGTAGTAAAACTATGTAATGCTGTTAATATTGGTTACACTAACTGTTAATTTTTTTATCTTTTACAGAGTTCTAAAAGATTCTTTTTATCATAAAACCCAAAGTATTATAATATATTAATTTGAGATTTTATTGGCAAAACATTTTTCATTTTAATTATGCTTTTAATTCGGAAGAAAGAGGTACAAGTTTCATCTAAATAATATTTTAAAATTTGAGCAAAATTTGACATGCAAAATATAGCACCTGGGAAATAACACTTTTATTAATAAGAACTGAATATTCATTTGTTAGAATTTGAATAAAAAACTCCATATGCAAATGCTAAGAGCCATAAAATATGAATTTTGCAAATATTTTAAATAAAAATTTCCTTTCGTTATTACGATGTTTTCATTAATAAATAAGCTATTTAAATAATAAATTTTTATTACATAAGTATTAGTTTTGAGCATATAGTTTCCAATTTTTTCTTGACAATAACATGAGAAAACCCTGCAGAAGCTATTAATGTAAAAATAAAAATTCTGTTGTATATTATGACATGTTTTTTCTGTAGAATATTTTGAGTATATACAGAAATGCAAATTTTTTAAGTAATTGTAGCCATAAATTTAATTTAATGTTTGTTAAAAGTTTTCTCCTTGATTTTTAAAGAATTAGATTTGATATTTCATACGTTAACTAGAATATTTTTAATACTATATAAGATTATAATATAAATCATTATACTTTTAAAAAATAAAATAAAATTATTTATTTTAATTCTTATGCACTTTGATGATATGTTATTATATAATAATTTAATATTCAGTTTCAGTTTATATATTAACAGTATTTATAAAAATGCTTTTTACTAAGATTTTTTAAGAAATAATGTTTGTTTAAACTTTTATGTTTTAAAAAATACTTCAATTGGTTAAGATTTTATTTACTACATGTCAAAATTTTGAATGTTTCATTCACATTTTTGCATTTTTTAACATCGCTATTATTGAATCAAAGAAATTTATTTATTACATTCAATAATTATGACATAATGGAATCTCTTCGCATTCAAAGATTCAATAAAATTCTATTAGAATATCAGAAAATGCATTCAGATATTTTATTGAATAGTTTTAAAATTTAAAGTATTTGATTTTATAGAATTTATTTTTTAATTAATCTTTTAATAAACATAATATATTCACACATATAAGTTTAACGCTAAAAAAGGGGCACATTTTATTTACTTTGCCATTAATATTTCAAACTAATCTTTTATATAAAAATACTTGTATTCAAATCATGTTTTCTAATTTTGTTATTTAAAAAGATAAAATATTTCACCTTTTTAAATTATTTGCTTAATGCATTTCTATAAATATATTGTTGATTTTAAAACAATGTGACATAGAATAACATAAAGCAATAGTATATTAAAAATATTAATCTTAAGTTAAAATATTAACATGTGGTCAGAATACTAATCTTAGATTTTTGTTTTTATTTTGGAACTAATAATAGAGCTCTTGACTTTATGAATCTGAAAATGGACATAAATATAGGTATATTTGCTTTATATTTTATTAAAATATTATCTATTATGTAACTGATTTAGTCGAAGCTGTTAAATTTTATTAAGCTGTTACATGATACGATTTTACTTAAGATATATACATATAAATCAATATTTTTAAGCAGTTTTATAATAAAGTATATAATAATTGTATAATAAAATAATAATTGGCTGTTTATGTAAGTTGATACTTTTAAATTGTTCATGTAAGTAGAAATTAGGAATTTTTCATTATTCCATTAAAAGTTACTTTTTCCATTAAAGTATACTTTTCAAGGAATGAAAGAATGTCTCCCATAGATTTGTAAGTTTTAGTTAACCTGATAATTTATAATTTATATTTTTAAGAGTAAGAAAAATAATTACTGAATATTCCATAAGCAAATAATACGAAACAAAATATTGTTTCATATAATGAAATTATACTTTTAATAATGTTTGTAAATAACTTAATAATTGAAAGAAATATTTTTAATAATTGAAAGAAAGAACATATTAATAACTAATAAATCTTATAAATTAAGTGCTATAGTATTAAAAAATTCTTTGCCACATTTCAGTTTATTTGTCACTTTTAAATGCTAGATATTTTTTCATTTTTATTATTTTTTAATTCTGTCAGTTCTGTGTACATATTTATTGACAACAGAAAAGTGTAAGAAAAATTAAAACCTGTTTGAATTATAAAATAGTAAATGCACAATTTATGGAGCAAATGAATATTAATATTGGTATAAAAATTTGACGAATATCTTGGAGTATTTTCTTAAAATTTGTTTTTATGTTTTGACTACATACATTTCAGAGAACAATCGGTTGTTATATTTAACGAGAAGATTAGTAATGGAAAAATTAAAATTATTTCTCCTTTGAAATAATAAATATCATAATCTACATAGGAATGTGTGAATATAAAATATGCCAGAAAACAATATTACTATTTATTCATTCATTTTATGCATAAATACTTTTAAACACATTAAACTTCAAAATTTAACTTAATATGACTAAATGAGATGGGTGAAAGGAATTCATAATATAAGATATTTTACATTAAAAAATTGCAATTTTAGTTATATCAAAGAGATTCCTTTGCTCAGTCAACAGTTCAAAATAAACGGTGGTCAAAACTTTGCTTTAACGCTAAGTAAATTTTAACTTAATACAACAATTTTCACAGGCTCTGAATTCCAGCTAACTGTCTTTGTGTAACTTCAGAGGCGATTTACTCAGTCTTAAAAGTGCCATAAAAATAAGTTAAAGAGAGAGGGAAAGAGAGAAAGAGATCTCTGAACAAACTATTGAACCATACTAATTACTTGTTTAGTAATTGTAACGGACATGTTTCCGTGTTACATTAATACCTCTTTAAGCATTCCTTAAAATGTTGTCTAAGGCAGATGTTGTAAGTTAAGCTGAACTCGCATGAAATGATGAAAGAGTACAACTGAATACATTTGCAGTAAAATGCAGTGTTTGATTCTATTTTGAAATAAGTATAAAATGACGTATAATAGATAAGAACTGTTCAAGTTCTAAGCTTCATAAAATAATCTACATTTTAAAACTTTTAACATAGCGAAGGGTTGCTATATATATTATCATTCACTCTCTTGGAAAAGATTATAATAATTTATAATGATAGTTTCTTGGAGCAGTTAAAAACAATTCAAATCCAATTTTTCTTATTATAAATAGAATAAAAATTACCAAAAATTCATAGTTTTTTTTACACATTATAATTTTTACTGATATACACATTTTCACTTCCAGGAGTTCATTTCTTAAACATATGTAAGTTTCTTAATATGCTTATACTCATAAAATAATTAAAATTAACATTGAAAAATGTAAACGTTAAACATAATTTAGAAGAATCCAACAATACATTTCGATAACATTTTGATTTGTAAAATTATTTTATATTTCATTGAATAAAGGGCTAAAATGCAAATATGAAATAATACATGCTTGAAACATTTATTAAGCTTCAAAATCTAAAGAGAACTTCAAGCAGGATCAACAAATGAGAAAAAAGAATAAAAATAATCACATAAATATTTAATATGAAGGATGCAAAAGTAGCAAATGAAACAATGGACATCGTGAGCCGAGCTGGCAGCCGAATGATTAGCGCTCTTGCCTTCGGTTCAACAGTTCGTGGGTTCGAATCCCACCTTGGGCATGGATGTTTGTAGTGGTTCGAAATTCACTTTCAGCCGTAGGTCTAGGTCTAATAAGCCTTTGCGTGCAAAAAATGACCGTTGAGAGACAAACAAATCAAAATAACGGACATTGTATTTTCCAAGAGTATTTTTTCACGATTAATTGCTGAGCAAAATTATATAATTTATTCAGAAATAGCAAACTTCTAAAATTTTTAAAATTTTACGTATTTAATTAACTCTGAAATTTGTTATAATATAGGATTAAGTATCTCTCATAATTTGTCTTAAGGGGGGCATTTACTTTATTATTATATTACTATTCACACACATTTTTTCACTGTTTTTAGGAATTGTAAAAAGAGTATATTTCGTTTTCCCTCAACTAACTGCAAAGGAAAATAACTTTACTTTTACGCTTTTTTTTAAAATAATGTCTTTTATGTATTTTAAATATTAAGTATTTTAATATAAGTATTTTAAATTAGTTTACTTATAATTAAGTATTTTAAAAAATAATTTTTAGAATCATAATTTTTAAAAATAACCAAAGGTGTTTAATTTTATTTTCTTGAATCATACTTAAATAATTTTGTAATATTATGGGTATCAAAGTCGTTTTTTGTTGTTCATCTTATAATATTTATTTATTCAACTGCCACATAGATATTTTTGTGTATTAAAACACAAAAACTTAAACTAATGTCTTAAAACAAGGTTTTATTGATATTATTTTTACATACTTTTAACTTTACAGAAAATTTTACACTATTTTACAAAATTTGAATAATTTAAGAATTTTCATTTTTATCAATTGGCTCGCAACATTATAGAAAATTAAAAGTAACCATTTTTATTAAATAAAGTAGTGCAGTTTAAAGATATATTATGTGTGTAATTAAATTTAAACCTTTTAGAAAAAACTTTATTAACATTTGTGCACTAATTGGAATGTTTAATGAAATGTAAATAATATGTCCTAATTGACGTGCTAAATTAAATTGAAAATGATTCATTTTCATTAAAGAAATGATTGAATTCAAATGTGTGCTATGTTCACCTTTTATCAAAGTCAGAGATGGTTGAACACACATGAAATTTCTCTGGGGATATCAGTTCTTTAATTAATTACAACATTAAGTATACAGTAACTTTAATTTCTTTGTTTTCGACTAAATCCTTAATTGTTTTGATTGTGAAGAAAATTGAAAAGAAATAATTAGAGGGTCACACTTTTGTTTCAAATGCGCTTTGCAATTTCTTTCCTCAATCAGTAAAAGTTAAGTGTTTGCAAAGAATTAATTGCATTTCAGTAATTATATTTATTTTAGCCCTTCTTTAAGGCATGTTGAAGTATTAGTCAGAAAAAGTACAAATTAAAGACAAAGCCATTATTGGAGACGGTTTAATATTTATTGTTGTTGAAAATTTTTTTATTTCCTCTATTTAAATTATATTAGCTTTTGTTTAATTAAGAAAACAAAACAAATTGTAAGATGATACTATGAAAAAATATCTTTATAGAGCAAATATATCTTTAAGATTATAAATTTATTTAAAAAATTCCACTTCTTTTATTTGCAATAATCATAATTGTATTTTACTTTGACAAATTTAGTTACCTGAAGAATTAACTTCTCGATATGGTAATTTATGTTTATTATTATGAAATGTAATATCAAAGAAAGTCCATTTTAATAAATTTTAAAATATCTTCAAACTCTATAAAATAACCATTTAGTTTAATATATGCTTTTCCTTTTGAAATTTTTATTAGAGTGATAAAATATTATATATTTGAGTAGTTTTTATTTATGTGCTATTGAAAAATAGAATATATAATTGCTATGTTGAGATTATTATGAATTCTACGCTACATGTTTTGAAAAAAGAAGAATTTAAATTTAGTCATTGCATACAATAGTTATTTTTCTTGAGATTATAATGGTTATGATGATAAATAAATGATTGATGAAGAAATTTATGTACCAAATATCTACTTGCATAAGTAATATTTGAATGTAATTAAAGTGGCTTTATTCAGGTTTTCGTGCATCTAGTTATGTCCTTCAAATTTGATATAATTAGGGGTATATAGATTTTATAGTCCATGGAAAAGCATTTTTACAATGAAAATAATTGAAAGTTCGTATACCAAGGGAGTTGAAGTATCTCTTTCGACAAAAAATTCCATCTCAATCATTAAAATTTTATCAGTAAAATATTTTGTTTAAAGCACACTCCATTGACATCATTTAAGTGTAGAGAACTTGAACGTGTTTTAGCAAATTGATTGGTAACGCTAAGAAACTCTCGAGGAAATGCAACACATGCGATATTGGCTTTAATCAAATATAAATTTTAGGAGATCAAAAATCCAGGAATTACACATATTCAAGTTGGATTAACAAGGACGTCTGTCGTTTAGAAAAGGCAACTACAGTATTATTGCCAAAGTTAACATGAAACAATCTGAATTGTCTGCGAATTTGGGAAGTGGTATATTTTGCATAAAGACAGTAATATTTAAACTGGCACTCTCCTCTCTACCTGCGTGCTATACAGGCTTAAGTACTTTGGACGTCACTGACTAACGCGGACACCTCTTATCAACCTACAGAGCACCAGTAGTCCAGTGCAGAAGAATGTGGTCATCTTCCCAAGTCGATGCTCGCCACAAGCAATCATATTTCTATCAGCGGCGTGAAGCGGCTTTGCTACTGGGTTCTCATGACCGAAAGGTAATGGGTACTATGCGGAACTTAAAGTAAGGTTTGTCGCATTAACTTTAGGTAGTTGAAGCATATAAAGTAGATATTCATCACTTTTCAAATATTTTAAATGAATTTCCAATTAAATAAAAAAGTAAATTAAAAATTAGCTTGCTTTAAATTTTGTTGATAATTTTTTCTTCCAAATTATTTTAAGGCAACCAAAGTTTAATTGCAATCATAAATTACTCTCTACAAGTAAAAATTAGAGCCCTTATAGATATATGCAATTCTTAATTTCATACTACGGTTGTAATTTATAGCATGAATTGCATCATTTTCTACTCTGAGTTATTTATGTATTAAATCAGCCGGCTTAAATATGTTGATAAATTTTTGAAGGCTGAAATATCTATTACTGCATTTAAGTACTTACCAATTTATTAAAATGTCGTTGACGTAAGTTAATTTCTGCTCTAAGAAATATTCGTTTTAATTATCATGATCTTCAGAGTTATAAAAATACTAATTGAACTTGATCCAAATGACCTATTTTCTAGAATAAACTTTAAAACTATGGTTATTTAAAGTGTTCATTAATATGAATATATTTTGCTTGTTCTGTCTGATAAATTTTTAGATTTATTGCTAAAAGGAACTATAATTTTTATCCAAATTTTGTAAAATTAACTAGCTTTATCCATTCCACAGTGGATTTTATTTGCGATTATAAAATTTGTAATTATATATTAATTTGGTTTTTAAAATGAATATGTTAAAACTTAGCAGTGTCAGATTTAACATAGAGAATATTTACTTTGAGAAAAATTACTGTGAACTTTTTAGTACGATTTAGAGCCTATTTCAAACAGGAATTAAGGATTTTATAAATTTCTAATGATATGAAAGCGATTTTCATAATATCTAAATTTTTCTCGAATATATTTAACAATTGTTGTTGTTATAAGCAATTTGTATAAAATTTAAGTTATTTTCCTATGGCAGATTGTAGACAGTTACAACTGCTACAGTCTATTAATCTATTGTTCTTTGATACTAAGGAACCGGCCAAACACAGCGACCTCTTAGCCGCCGAGGCGTTGCTCCGGGTACACCACAGGGTGTGGGCCACCATCGCATTCTCACGCATGCCATAGGGACCCGTTTATAGGGTAGGCATCATTCATACTTCAATCACACACACACAAGGAAAGGACAAAGACGGGATAGAGAGGGAGAGAGAGAAAGTACATCCATGCCTGAACCGGAATTCAAACCCAAGACCTTTTTATCCGTAGTCAGGCACGCTGAGTACTAGAGACAAGTTGGCCGGCTATTAATAAATAATTTGATGTTATATAAATCGTAAGTTTATAATATGAAATTAATTATTCATGTATTTTTCAATCTGTTCTGCATAATAGCTATCAGCAATATGTTGCTTTGAAAACTAAATCATATTCTGTGCAAGGTGGTAAGAACTGATAAGGTAATTAAAAACATTCGAAGCATGTATGTGAAAATAATTTTGATTGCAAAACAGAGTCAAGTATTTATTGTAGAGAGTATTTTGGATGGCTTTACCATGATCCTAGAAATAATAATTTATGTGTTCTCTATTTAAAACTAAAATTAAATATTTGTATTTCAGTATATACTAGCACAAAATGAGCAAATGGAATTGCATTATTTGAAGTATCTCTTTAAATTTAATAATTCAGTATATTTTGTAGGCATAAAAATTTTAGTTAATGTCCAATAATTATAAAATATGTGCAATATATTTACTATATATTTGGTATAGTTCTTAAGAAATAATATTTTCTTATAGTGTTATGACAATGGACAAAAATGGTCATAATATGCAGCAAAAATAATCATGGTGTAACATGATTTTACCAAAATTAAGTGATTTATTATATATAAAACATTAATTGATCAAAAAAAACATTAATTTCTCGATAATTTTTTGTAGTTCATCTCAGTTATAAAAGTATTTTGCTTTGTCATTGTTTTGAAAAATAAAGAATTCTAAAATGTTTGATCAACATAATTAACCCGAATGCAAATATTGTCATATTATCAATAGACTTTGATCAAAAGAAATGAAAATAATCTTAGTGGAGACTTTATAAAATTGTCTTTTGAAGACTGTGAAGACATATCTATGTTCTCACTCCTAATGATGATTGAAACATGTTATAAAAATTGTTGTAGACTGAACTAGCAGCACTATTCAGCTGTATTAACACTTTTTTAAATAGCAGTAAGGGATTTAAAAAAATGCAATGCGATAAAGGCTTTGTTTTCTATGTAGATGGTATTTATGCTATCTATGTAGATAGTACATAGAGGTTGTTCTCTATGTACATAATCAAACATTTCGTTTTGGTTCCACGACACTTCTCTTATTTGATGATGATGTTGAACTTCTATGCTTCATGAGTAAATGCGAAACAATTGGAATCCTTTAGATATTTGTGTGAGAGTTCTGATTCAATCATAAAATAATAAATATTATTTTTATCAGGAGTATGCAGTATGATAAAAACTGTTCGTTATATACAAGAATAGCTTATATATAATATGAAAATATAATGTAAATCATATAATAAATATGTGTTTTTTATGTAATGATTAATTAAAGCATTTTTTAAACATCGTTATTTATTGCTATATATTTAAATCTTGTACATTATTGAGACTCATCATCTTACAATACATAAAATTTATAATATTTTTATGTTTTTGTGTTTAATATAAATAAATTTTATATTTAATTGCATGACTTAAATTTATTTTATTTTCAATAATATTTTAGGGTTAGGGAATCATACCTAGTATAATTACATTTTATTTGTAAACAATTTTTAATGATGTACGTTCATTACAAATTCAAATTCTATTTTACTTTCTCGTAAAATATTTGCGAGTAATCATTAATTAGTTGGAAAAATAAATGTAAGTTAGCTTGCATTTCTGATTATATCCTCAATTGAAAAATTTAAGAATCATATTTTTAAAACGAGTAAGACTTTATAAACTCAGAAATAATTCAATTTAAGTAAAGTTTACTGATCTATCTAATTGTTTGCAAAAAGTAAAATTAAAAAGTGTTATTATGAACAAAAAATAATTTTTTATCTTACTTCCGATTATTAACTCTCTCTTTGTAGATTTCTTTAATTTTAAAGTGCGAGATTAATACTGAAATAGATTAGATTTTTTGAAATGAACATTAAATTAAATTAATTTAACGCCAACAAATGCGAAATAATTTATGTTATTTTTTATAATTTCTGCTGAAAAATGTGCTTATTTACAATGTATATGACTTTATAAATTCAGTTTAATGTAAATAAGGAATAATTTGGTAGCCATTAAAGAAATAGTTAGTAATTTTATTTGCAATAAATGAAAGTATATAAAATTATTGTTTCAGTCATATTGATTTGAATTTTATGTAAGAATTTGTGTTTATTGTAATTAGCATTAAAAAAAATTTAATAGCTTGGTTATTGAAATAAAATTTAATTTAAATTAAAGCAGTTTTTATAGTGAATATTAAACTTATTATATTAACTTTGAATTGTCTGTGCTGAATTTCTCATACTATAGTTAATTAATTTTATTGAAGAGAAATAAATACCTTACAATCCAAAATATGAATCCGCTAATTTTAATCAAAAGTCAATGGTATTTAATTAATTCTAATAATATTCATTCAATATGGAAATAAGAAATATTCAAATGTGAGTTTTAATTACTTTATAAATTTCTAATACATTGAACACCTTCAAATGAATTACTTAGAGAAAGGACAAATTAATGTAGCGTGCGCAAAGATTCACTTTTACATATTTCGAAATTCTATTAAGATTTAGAAATGGGCATTCTAACAAATCTCACAAGCCTTCTGAAAATAAAAATGGAAGTTTAATTTGTATATGTGCTTCCGGAAGGAACTTGCACTTCCTGCAGATAACGAGGAAGATATCGAATATTCTTGTACCGTTTAGTTAACTTGTAGGTAGAAGAGCATGCAAAATTTGTTCGAAAGTGATCTCTTAACTTTAATTAATTGCAACACGGAGAATTTTGTTGTATTAACTTCTTCCAGATTTTAGTTTTTAATTAAGTGCGACAAATGTGTAGGGTAGCTTGTATGAGAGGCAGCACAGAAATGATATGAAAAGTGTTAAGATTATCTTTTCAAAAAATTAAATCTAGATGCATGATTTGACACGATAAAATTTACTGTCTAATTAATTATAATAGTTAAATTCCTGTATATCAAAACTGGTTTTTTGGCTCTTTGTACAAAATTCATTTTTATAAATGTGATAAATGTTAAATTTAATAGCAGAAAATCTAGTTATATACGGTTGTTAAATTTAGTTGAACTAACACAATGAATATTTTAATTAGTTCCTGCATAATTAAATATTTTATACATTAAGTTACATATCCATATTTCGTTAATAATTGTAGAATTTGTTTCGTTTTTATACTGCAATTAAATTATTTTTACTTAAAGTGATATTTTTTTTAGAAAATCTAGTGATGATATAATTTTGAAAACTTTATTAAACAGATTTTTCTATTTAAAGAAGATGGTAAATTTTCATATTATTTGTTGAGAAAATAAATGGTTTTTAATTATATATATATATATATATATATATATATATATATATATATATATATATATATATATATATATATATATATATATATATATATATATATATATATATATGTATATATATATATATATAATATATATATATATATATATATATATATATATATATATATATATATATATATATATATATATATATATATATATATATATATATATATATATATATATATATATATATATATATATATATATATATATATATATAAACAGACATATATATGTAAGTTAAATAAAATTTGATTGAGCCAAAATTATGGTTTTTTAAGATTAAAAGGTACATACATTTATGTAATAAAATATTGAAATAGTGAAAATAACTAAATGATTTAATTTAATTAATAGCTAATAATAATAACAATAACATAATCATATAATATGGAAAATTTATTTATTTTATATTTCTATTTAAAAATATAAAACATTTTCTTTATCAAATCAAGAGAGCTACATAATAATTTATAACAACATTTTAATTTATCTCTATACAAATGTATTTGTACCCAGTTGTTGCAAATTGTTGCTTAAAAATAAAAAGTGCACTTTAAGCTAAATCCTTACTCAAATACTGGACAAAAATGAGAATGAAACCCGTGAATCCTTGCTGGGAACACAAAAGCACCAGTAATTATTTGCAAGTTGAAATGCTTTGATTTGACACTCAAAAAAGTACCTTCAAAAATCTCTAAATCTGCAAACTGTAAGCAAAAGTTAAGCATTTTGGTACTGGAATGAATTTTAAACAGCAAAAATGCTTTAAAATTATTTTTTACCCTATCTTTGACACACATTTCACACCTTACGTTACAGGAAATTATTAAATAGCATTACTCAATAATAGAAAAATAAGATTCTTATGAATAAAAAATATTAAAAGTCATCTTTAAAATTTATATATAGAAAGACTGAAATTGAGTGGACAGTGGAAATGAATCCAATATTTATGGTGTGCTCTAAAAAATCATTGGATTACCAGCGACAGAATAGAATATGCACTGATAGCCACTCAAATTGCAACACTAAGAAAGACAAGAGATTTAAAAAAATATTTTGTAGATAATATGTTGACCAAGTATCAAATGATTAAATTTATATACTTCTGTGAAATGTTCTTCCTGTCAAAATCAGTAGCCAGATTGTAAGCCTTTTTTGGAGATCATCACTGCCATACGCCTCAGCATTGATTAAAAGAGACTTTGGAAGTGGTTTGGGGTACAGAATCCAAGCTGCTTACATAAGTTGCCAAAGTTGGCTTGGTGTGGCAGCTGGTGATGTAATATGGGTTAATTGTTGAGCAACCATGCACTGCATATTTTCTATCGGTGAAAGATCCATAGAGCGAGCCGGCCAGGTAAACCATTCAATTCTGTCGATTAACGAAGATCCCTACGACAATGCGTGCCATGTGTGGTCTCACCTTATCCTGTTGAAATATTGCTGTGGGGAAGCCCTGAAGGTAAGGAAGGACAACTAACTCCAACACCTCGGAGATGCTGACTGTTTAAAATAACTGCAATGCGGACAAGAGAAGTGGGATTGTGATATCTAATACCACTCAATACCATAATATCCGATGCACGACCAGTGTGGTGATGCATAACGCATCTATTCAGCATCCTCTTTCCACGGTGTCTTCAAACTCAAATGTGACAATCGTGGTTTACCAGACACAAGCATGACTCGTCAGCAGAGACAATTTCATTTTCTTCTGCCGTCCACATTCTTCTTTCATCACATCATTGTCGGCTGTTAACTATCCTGAATAACGTACATGCAGCTGACATCCAGCTTTCCATTTAAAGTTTTACATCTTAGCAAAGCAGATAAAAAATTATTGAAATGAAAATTTTATAGAAAACTGAAACTAGTTAATAAATTATATGCTTAAGTGATTTAATAATAATAATAATATGAAATATTCAGTTACAAGTATTTGGTAAGCTGGTAAGAATATGAAATGTATAAATTACTTATATTTTAATATTTTCTCATGCTTTAAATCAAATAAAAGTTTTAATATTCTAATGAGAGTATTTGTCCTAAAATCCGGTTTTGAGACTAAAACTGAATTTCAAGGTATATTTAAACCAAGAATTTTGATGATTAAAGTCTCATTAAAGAGATAGAAATTTCAACATTAATATATCACCAACATTTACTCTCCCTGTAAAATGTAAGGATTTGAAATAATTATGATGGAAAGATATTTAAAATTGGAGACTAATATTTTTTATAAACATAAAGAACGAAGTGTTGTCCATAGTGGATCTTATCTTAAAATAGTTTAAGCAGTAAAACTGATCTCAGCAAATATATTCTGTATTAATATTAAACCTAAACAAAAAGATTTATATTATTAAAAATTTTGTACGTAAAATTTGAAGACGTATGAAATACTTACTGAAAAAAGCAAAAAATCTTCTTTTTACATAATAAATTTAAAATTTTTGTGATTGTAGATTATATTTATTTGTACAAATTAAAGATTTCAAAATATATAATAAAAGAATGTATTATTATTATCATTGTTATAAAATATTCAAATAAATTTAAAACAGTTCAATATTTAATATTTTTTATTTTTTATATTTTATTATATTATAAAGAAATATAAAACACTTTTTAGTAGAAATAACTCATCAGATTTGAGGAATCTGTTTTTTATTGAAAATGACTAAATTTGTTTGTTGTCTTTAATTTAAATTTTGTAATTTTGAAATTTATATTATTATTTAATAATTTTATCGTAACTTATTCATTTAATCACTAAAATATTCTTAAGTTTTATTTGTTGAAATAAATTTTACAGCATTTAAAATGTTAATATTTTCCTATATATTTTCTTTATAAAAACTTGAAAAATATGTAGGTATGAACATCAAAAGCACGAAATGCATACGTGTTTTCATTTTCTCTTGTTTTATTTATGCTTAAACTCCAAAGTAAGTTAGTCGGCATTTGTCGTGATATAAATTTAGAATTCGTTTGTGACCTAGCATATTAAACCGCTAAATTATGGGCATTTGGCACGACACAATTGTTTATTCTGTAACTCTGTGAAACTTCTTAACAATTCTCAAGTAACAAATAGAGACTTCATTTGAAGATGGTGGCGGTTATTCAAGATTGCGTCATTATATGAATCAAAGTAATTTATAGTAATGTCTTTCTCAAAGTAAACATATTTGACGTCTAACATTTACTTAATATTTATTTATAGTATTGTCAAAAATATGGAATTTTAGTCAGTAAGATAAGAAATTAATGGACATAATTATGCTACAAGATGAAAACTCATTTAAAATATTTCCATTTTACTGCTTAAGTATAAAGTTTTGCGGCTAAGTTATTTATATTGCAATTAATAATTCAAGAAATGAATTTACAGGAGAAGAAGAAATATATAATGTATTTATATGGAATATTTTAGTTGAATATTTCTTTTGAAAAATTTTTCTTAGTAAAAATAAATTATTCTTAATGATTTCAAATTTATTAATTTTTAAAGAACATATAAAAAAATTTGAAATTACTGTACCAAAAAAAATATGTGTCTTAACTAGAAATAAAGGAATAATCATTAAATGTATAAAATTGTGATAAATATATGTTAAGATATACTATAATAATTTATTAACTCATCAAAAATTGCCAACAGTATTAATGTAAAAATAATTAGAAATTTTAAATGTATGATTTCGAAAAGATGCTCAATGTAACTCTTATATTCTTTTATATTTTGAATTTAATAAAAACATTAAAATGAAAAAGTGGAATTTTTCTAAAAACAGATCTTAATTTTTATTGTGAAAATAAATATTTTCCGAAAATAGTAAAAAGAAGAAGCAGAATGAAATTCATACCATTTGCTTGATTTTCATTTTATTTCAAAAGAAAATTTTAAATTTTCTAAGAAAATTAAAATTTACTTTTGAATTTTAATGAATAAAATTTCAAAATAAAATTTGTTTAATGAATAAAATTTCAGATTTGATATAATTGTGAAAAAACTTATATGTTTCCTCATATTATGTGTTTTTGAATCAATGTATGTATTATTAAATATGCGTATTAACTTTTAATTTATGTTTCATAACTTTAAAATATTTAATCGCCTTAACACTATTTTTTTAACTGTTTAAATACATGCCGTGACATGTAATATTTCTCAATGATGGTTAATCAAAATTGTCTGTGATGAATAACATTATTAAAACTAAGCAATTGAATGCCAAATTATTTCTTTAATATTTTTATAATCTTGTTAAGTATATTTATTATCTCTGATATATTTGACTATTTTTGAGGTATAATTTTTTCTTAATTTTCTTTATTCATGTGAGTATTATAAGCTTTAGTCAGAATTTCTTATGAAATTTGGTGAAATTGTGCATGTGTGGATTGATATTTGTTTGCAGAATTTCTAAGCAGAATGATATAAGATGTAATTAAAACCAGTTAAATTAAGAAACATAATTTTTTAAAGCAAGAAAAATTTCATAAATGCTGCTAACATTTAACATAAAATTATATTTTTATTTAAGATTAAATTATAATTTTCATAACTTATACATAAATAAAGTTTTAAAATAAATAAAGATCATTAATAAGAGTTAAACAATTGTTTGATATATTTTTACTACTTTGCAAGACAAAGATATTCAATGAAGATTAAAATTTAAAATGTATTAATAAATTTAAGAACTTCAGACTTTATTTTACCTTACATAAACTTAGTTACGAAAACAGATTTGTTATAGATTACGAATTAAAATATTTACTAATCATCTTGCATTCCCTTAAAATTTATATATATATATATATATATATATATATATATATATATATATATATATATATATATATATATATATATATATATATATATATATATATATATATATATATATATATATATAAATATGTCACATATATATGTCAAATGATGCACTTGATTTCTATAAAGCTTTTATAATTTAGTACAGTTGAAAAAAGTTTGGATTTTTTGAAAATAAAATCAAAATATTAAATTCCAATCTATAATATTTATGCATTTTAACCAACATTGTCACATTTAATATGTTCTTCAGATCTTATTTCATATAGCAATATTTTTTTTAAATTTGCATCATAATAGGTGTTACATTAAAAACAGATAAAAAAAAACCCATCAACACTATATAGGAAAATAATTGGCACCATGAGAATTTATGTATTTTTACAGATATTTTGTGTGACTTAAATTGGGATAAGAGAAAAAAATCTGCAGTAGAAATTCTATTATTCAAGATCTTATTATAATCACACATTTATTTTAAACTATATTTTGTATTTTGGTCAAAATTACATTTCAAATAACTTTGATATTTAAAATTAAAAAACTTCTAAATATAACAGTTAACTAGTGTAACTTTAGTTATTAAATATTTATTTGCTAGAATTTATATAGGAAACTCTATATTGAGTTTATGATATATTTAGTTTAAAATGACATAAAACTCAATGTAAACTCTATATTTAGTTTTAAAATGACAAACCAATAAAATAATAATATTCAAAATAATTTTGATAAAATATTTACTCATGGTTAAAACAATTATGTAGATAAATAAGATACTCTTATACATTATTGCTTGCTAAATATTACATTAACTTGCATTATCTGTTGTTTGGTTTGATTTTGAAATATAATTATTACAATCTTAGAAAAGGTTTCAAAGAAAAAATTTAATGTCTGAGATTAATAAATAAACATATTACGGTAACTTTATTATTGTACTCACATTTAAGGATCTAAATTTTTTTTATTTTTTAAATTGTTTTTATAGTGATCTGAGAGAAGTAATTATTTAGAAAATATTTATTAAAAATGTTTAATTTTTAATGTTATTTAAATTGGGTTATATAACTTGCTTTTGTTGGAAACAAAATGTTTTGAAAAATTAAAATTAGTGTTTCATGTATCAGTTAAAAATATTTAGAATTTAATGACGCAGTATTACATAACTAAATTATAGTGCAGTATTTGTAATGGTTGGAAAATTTCAAAAGGTTATTAATCTTTATTATCGCAATTTTTAAATCTATGTTTAATCTAATATTCATTTTATATTTTTATAAAATAATAATGATAAAAGTGTATTTTACTCGTTCTTAAAATTTCAAAAAATATTACATTTATTTGAAATTTATTTAATTTATCAAAAATGAATACAACTCGATGAAATGGTAGTGTTTCTTTTCTTATATTTACGCGTGTCATGTTTCTATCGTAGTTAAAAATGAATCAGATAAATCTATCGTATTCAAGATATATAAAGCTTTGAAAATGAAACTACAGTTTTAAAGAATCATATAAATAATTTCAGAAAACCAGAAAACATATTCAGCAGAATTTTTAAAAATATTTTTAAAGTTCGAAACATACTTTTCATACAGTATACTACAGTTAAATTATTAAAATCATATAAACTATTTGTGTGAATTATTTCCTGATTCAATTTTCCTATAGAAGTGAATTTGCATACTTTTTCCTTTACTATTTTAAGTTTAAATATTTTTGAAGTAAATGTTGATCTTACGTCCAACTTTTTTGTTATTATAAAGAAGAAAGTGTTTTAAGAAAGTATTCAATGCTACAAAAAATGTGTTTGATGCATTTTTATAGATTTATTACTTATTCATTTATCATAAATTTAAAGTAAATATTGCAACGTACTATAGGGTTTCTTTTTAAAGTTTTAACTAATTGTGATTAAAAATAACACCATGTTTCGTAACATTGTAATTCTAATTTTGGGAAATAATAGTAAAATATTGTTTCATATTTCTTATTTTTTCGTAGTTAATAATGAAATATTTATCTCTAAAAATTTATTTAAAGTGTTAGTAATATTTATTGCACTTTATAAACAATTTTGTTAGTTTTAGTTGATGTAAATAAGAATTTTTTATAATGTAGTATCTTTTTTCTTAATATATATGTGTTAATATGTATAAAAAATGAATACAATTTTAAAATGAATTAAACGAATAAATTATATAACTATATAGTTGAAGGTATAAATTATTATTTTTGAAATATTCCTGTAACAACAAATTATCCGATATTTAAATCATTTCCAAGATAATAGATACGATTTCTTCATTTAAAAAATATTTTTTAAAAATTGACTATTTTACCCAGACAGATTTGTACATTTATGTTAATATGAAAATTTTATATACATCTGAGCTTAAGCAAAATAATTACGGGAATACAGTTAAGCAAATAAAAAAAAGTCTTAGAAAACAATGTCAGTTGTAATCAGATTAAATTAGGGTTGTTTTCGTGAACTTAATTACATATGATGCATTTTTATCCCTATTTTTTATGTGTTTAAATACTGAGTTTGTATTCTTCCTATGAATCTAATTTTATTATGTAAATTTATCTTAACCCCCCAAATGTATTAAAATTTGAAATCTATTTGTTTCAATATGCTTTAAAGGTTGACAAATGTTATGTGTTTATTTGTGTTTTAATGTGTTTATTTATAAGTTTTTCTTGCTAATATCCAGAGTTTATTTACGCTACTTATTAAGTTTATGTATTTTCCTAGGTAAAAAGACTTATAATTGCAAATAGTTTCAACAAAAATAAGCTAAAAGTTAACTATGAACATTAAAAATATCTAATTGTTATCCATCATTTAACTTACCCTAATTTTTTGTACAATAATTTGAACTTATTGATTCAATTATTAATTTTAATTTTGATGCCTTAATAAATGTAATGTAAATTTGACATTGTTTTAAGATCAAATAAGAATATTATATTTATCATGCATTCTTGAGAGAGTTATTTAAAAATATATTTGTGTTTCCTTCTTTTTTTTAACATAATTCTTAACATAATAGTGTTAAGAATTATGTTAAAAAAACATTTTTTAACATAATAGTGAAAAGGATATAGAAATATTTTTCTTGTGTGTTTTAATTCTTGTGTGTTTTATTTTCTTTAAAGTTTTAAGAATTACGGGAGTCAAGCTCACTAATATGTTTTATATTTTCCTTATTATTTTATTGCGATTAAATTAAATAATAAAGTTTTCAAATTAAACTAATTTTGCTATCAGTTTTATTTAAAAACATTTTTAGTATTTTTTATGATGCCGAAGGAATTATAAATTTCTATAATTAAAACAACGAACCAATAATCAATTATTTGTATATTTTATGAATTAAATGCTATAACATTTATAAATTTCGCAGAATGTTTTCTTTGATTTCTCTATCCCAAGAATGACAAAATTTTTATATTTTTTATTGTTTAATTTAATCTCCTATTTGCTTATATTTTGGAATGGAAACAAAGATAGTGAATCAAAGCTTATTGAAATTGTACAGCTAAATTTGTATTTTGTATTGAAAACGAGCATCGATATGGTTACCAAAATTTAAAAAATGTCAATGATCTGTTTTAAAATTGTATTTTTGATTCAGTTAGGTGTTCCCAGACATGTTTGCATATTATTTGAGATGACAAGTGGGCTAACCTGAATATTGAAATATTTACCCTAAAAAATTACAGGTATTGCCACTGAAATAAGAATATGTGCTTCCATAAACTACTTCCTAAAATTTTACCTTACTAATTCACTTCATCGATAAATATTTCCTTTTGAAACAAAACAAAAAAAAATCATTAACATTATTTTATAGCCCAAAAAATTAATAGAATTTCACTGAAAGTACTCAGAAATGTGGAATATATTTCCATTGTAAAGGAATTAGCATAAAGGAAAATTGATGATTTGAATGTTTCTGAGAAGTTTCCCTTGCCCAGTCAAAATTGCAAAATAAATGATACACAAAACTTCACATTTACATAATTAACTTTTAACTGAATACTAGCTTCCACCCGTCTTTTGAATTATCACTTACCTGTGTTCTGTAATTCCAGAGGAGATTTCCGTTTCAAGAAGTATCATAATAAATATAGGAAAGGTTTCGAAACAAGCCATTGAGCCTTACTAAATACTTGTTGAGTAATTGTAAGGAACATGTTCCTCTTTGGAGCAAGTAATTTTTTAAGTACTAGAATATTGTTTAAGGCAAATTATGAAATTTTAATCAAACTGGAATTTAATCTAGGGAAGAATATGATTATGATAATGATTAGGTAATGAAGAATAATATTACAAAAAAAATGTTTTGGTATAGTTTAAAATGGATATAAAAAGATTTTAGAAATATATGGACAAGATAATGCTTCTTTTATAAAGGATTGAAAACTTAAAATCCCAAGAACATAAAGAAATGTTAGTAATTCAAGATGCAAACTCATATTATGTTTCAACTTCTTATCCAAATTGATGTAATCTTATAAGGGTAATTTCTTTATAGAAAATGTGACTAATTAAATTCTAAGCAATTCGAAATTTAATGGTATTTGCATTTAAATTTAATTTTATAGTAAGCATATACGTCCTTTCGAAAGCTGTAATTATTGAACATGTTTAAGAAATTCCATATTTTTATGATCATTAATAACTTGTGATTATTTAAAAAATACAAACTTTTATAACATTTTGTATCACAACAAATACTTTTGGTAATAGTGCTTGTATAAAACAAAATTATTTTAATTATTCAAAAGTAATTTCTAAAAATATTTTTATCTAAATTTTTAGTAATTTTAATAATAAATTCAGAATTTATTAAGATTTGTCTCTCGTTTGGAATATTTCAAAATAATGAAAATAATAACTTTGTCAAAATTATATTATTAATATGATAATTATGTAAAAAATATATAATAAATTAATAATAGTCTGACAATCATGACGAAACATCTTCCATTATGTATTTTTGAAGAAAAGAATAAACATATTCATAGACTATTAATCCATGTAAAATGAAACACATGAAATTCAACCTATTTATATGAGTTTATGAATAATGATTTATAGTGCTTGTACTAATAATTTAAATTACAGATTTTTAGACTTTTGAAACCATAGAATGTAACTTTTTCACATTTTTCTAATTATATAATGATTTTTAATTTGGTTTAATGAGTACATAAGAATGCAATTATCTTTTCAGGTAATTGTTTTCTGAGTTTGAAAAACTACTCATTATAGATTATCTTATCCATTTACTAAAAGTATACAAAATAAAATAAATTGCCTTATAAATACAAAGACTAATATTCTCTAAATTTTGGCAATGAATTCAGCGATATGTACTGTGTGATACTTATGATATAAGTAATTGTATTATAATTTATATATTAACAGTAACTCTCTGCTTTCTAAAAATATATATTGTACCGAGCTTCGGGGTTCGTGTGGATTGAGAGTTGAAGAAAACAGCCACTTAATGAACACAAGACTTTTATTCACAAAATTCCACTAGAAGTACTAGCTGTAATAATCACAATTATGCAGATACAATTCGTCAGATACGATAAGCAACAGCTTCCAATCACAGGTCTCAAATACCTCAAGCAGAGAACAGCTTCTCTAAACTAGCAGCCACGACTAATAGTCTTCACAAAACTAACTCTGTATACAAAACTTGCCTAACCATGTTGGTCTGCGGTATTTATACCTGACTTGGCGGAGAAATCTACTAATTTCGCCAAGGTTCTGGAAGCTTCTAGGCTATCTCGCTAAATATTGGTCCTAGAACTTAGGTGATGGATGTTTCCAGAAATATCCATTTCTCGCCAACTCACCAAAAATCTCTCCAAGTCGCTAACAATGTCGCCAACTCGCCAAGTTTTCTCGCCAAAACATCACTAAGTCACCAAATCGTTAGAAAACCCGCTTTTAACGTATAACACGTCTAAATACCGCATTTTTGCCCAAAATGTGAGCCATTCCGATCTGTGTGAGATATTTTAAGACATATACAATAATTATTTATATAAATTTGTAACAATATTATTTGAAATATTATAGTTACTCAGAAAAGTTATATTGTTATTTATTAAAATAGACGATATTTTGTCTGTATTGTAAGGGATACAAATCATAAATATTAAAGTTTTGATATCTGATTTCTGACTTTTCTATGTCTTTAAGCATAACTTTAAATAATTTGCTATATCAAGAGTTTTAAAATACTTCCCATAAAAAATCTAATGATGAGAGGGATGTTCAAAGGACTTCTAAGAGCTTACATCTGCTAGACGTTTCTAGGAATAATATAGTCATTGTGTTGCCTAATATATTACAAATTAGTCAATATATTCAGATGAGTTTTTATGAAAAAAATTTAAGAAAGGTTTTATGATATGACAGACTCTTAGAGCATTTCATCAAACAAAGTACAATATAAGTGTACAAAGAATATAATAATTGAGCTGCTATATTTCCCTGCTTGATGTGTAAAGGAGTTTCTGGAAAAGAGAAAAATATTAGAATGATACAAAATAAATGTACATGTAAATAAATGTACATAAATAAATGTACATGTACATAAAAAATGTATATGAAAAATAACTGACTCGAAATTATAATTTGTGTAATAAAAGACATCTGATGAGTGGTACAAAATTAAAAATGCTTAATATAAGTTAGAATTTAAATTTTACTTATGCCGAATAGTCTGTAGCAACAGCTATAGTTTACATGGATTTAATAGAATATATTGGAAAGAAAAGAGAATTAATAAAAGTTATCACTTTTATTATTAAATTAATAAAAGTTATCACTTTTATTAATAAAAGTTATCACTTTTATTAATTCTCTTTTCTTTCCAATATATTCTATTAAATCCATGTAAACTATAGCTGTTTTTACAGACTATTCGGCATAAGTAAAATTTAAATTCAAACTTATATTAAGCATTTTTAATTTTGTACCACTCATCAGATGTCTTTTATTACACAAATTATAATTTCGAGTCAGTTATTTTTCATATTAATCAGATTATATTTGTTGATGAAATGCCCCCACATTTGAAACATCAATTACTTAATTTAATACTAAAAAATTCTTTGAAACGTCTTTGAATTAAGTTAATGGGCAAGTTTTAGATTCAATCACACACACATTTCACACAAATATTAATTTCAGAACAACTTTTGACATATTTATAGGCATTTTAAAGTCAATTTATGAATCAGCATTATCTTAAGAATTCAGTAGTTTAAATTTATCTGAAATATTCTGTAAAATAAGTAAACAAATTTATTGACAGCATTAAGTGACTTTTACTCAAATTTTTCAAACTTTATTAGTTTTAACTTTTCATATAAACTCCATCTGCTTAACAACAGAAGGTATGCATTTGATTTGATTAGTTGGAAAGAGGAGAGATAAAATGAATTTATAATTAAAACATTTACTGCGTCACACTTTATCGAGAAAATAAATAAACTCATAAAATGTATTGAGTGAAATTTTGACGATGTGTAAAGCATTATACGCATTAGGAATTTAAGCTCGTTCATTCCCAAAAAGATATACTTCTTAAAAGATTACAGAATATGCCTTATTTTCGCAAATATCTTTAATTTCAATATGCTTCTATTTAAAAGAAGAGAGTATTTAAAATTTTAGACTATTACAATATGAAAAATATACATATTTAGGAAATGTATTTTTCTCAATAAATATTCGTTGATTTGAATTAATGAAATCTAATATATTTAAAACTAAAGTTAAAGTAAAGAACACAATATTTACATCATTCTCCTTATTTCAATATGTCTTTAATGTCAATCAATACATCCACTAACATACTTGTGCAGAAATATTAATTGGAAGTTTTATCTACGTTTCAGAAGGTTATTTAAAGTTAAAGTACAAGCCATTTTTTTTATTTATTTTTAGTTTTTTATTAGAAGCATGGTAATGATACAATTATTAATATTCTTCGATAGATTTTTTATACCTGCATCGATGAGTGCAAGCAAAATATAACATACATTTTCAAATTTTATTTTTATGATAAATAATTGGCAGTGCGATAGGAATACGCTTATTATAATATCAAGGGCTAATGGTCTACTACGAAATAAGCCTTTATCTTATGATAAACAAAATTTCTTTTACTTAATTATTGGAAACTCATGAATATTTTTTCAATTTAAAAAAATCAACTCCTATATAGAAGTATTAAGTTGTTATAGTTTAGTTGGTACTCTAAAAAATGTGTGACAATTATTAATATTTTCTTAAAATACTTAACAACTTATCATCTGAATTGTGATTTAAAATTCCATGGAAACAGTTTGTCTATATATATCATTTACTTATGAAATATATTTTCTACATATTTTATTATGATCCATAATTTCTCCTTATTTTAGAAGAAGTAAAATAATATCCATAAATTCAAATAATTTTAACTGTTATAAAAATAATTCCTTTTTAATTTTACAAACAAAATATTTGAAGCAAAAATTTTGAGAAGCATTTGGAAATATACTTTGTCTTTATATTTAACCAATGAAAACGTTTTAAAATGCATGAAATATATATTTTATTAGTATATTTTCATAGTCTGTAATACTTATAGTAATGCATAATATTCATAATAAAATGTGATATTTTACTCAATTACAATTTTTTCTTACACAAAATAGTTTTCCCATGTTTAGCTAAAAGTCGATATTCATTACTCAAGAAAATTATCCCAGTATATGCATCGCTAACTTAATAAATGAAAAAGAAAATTCTAGAGCATCCAATGCCCATTTTCTGTTACAATAATTCAACAGAAAATTTTGAGTGTAATCGTAAACACCATAAATATATAGGCTATAAGACTTTGGATATTCCGTCAGAGAGTTTTCAGCATTTCAATGTACCTTAGTTCACATTTGGGAGTATCATAATAAAATAGAAATGTTTAAAAATACAGCCGATCGATGGCAGAGTGGCTGGTGACCCTAACTTCGAATCAGTAGGTTCTGGTTTCGATTCCTGGTTCGGGCATAGATTTCCTTTCGCTCTTTATGTGTGTTCTTCTATCCTTTAACTTTCGGGTAAAAGTTAGCACACCGATTTCATTGTATAAGTGTCCCATTGAATAAGTTGTGATCATCTTCTCCAATTGTTAGTGCTGAATGGATTAATCATAGAATAAGACAAGCATTGGAAAGAAAATGTTTGAAAATAAAAATCAGAATTACTCCTTCAACTTAGGTTGCAGTTTTACAGCAGAGGTACACAATAAGTGACAAAACTGTACATGAAGAGGTGATAACCTTAGGTTTTGCTGGTCCTGCTGATACATATTAAGCCTTTGGTTATAAGCAATAATAATTTGAGGTATTTGTAAAAAGAATATAGGTAATTAGATTTTATAAGCCATAAAATGGTATCATGCATAGAAATTAATTGCTATACTTTTTCCGATGCTCTGATGAATACATGCTTGAAGAAAGGTATTTAATATTTTTTAACTGTGAAATTTGATAGAAGTAGTAATGTAAAGTAGGTTTGCTTGTTTCTGATTTGGGTTGATTACTTTTGTTATTTTAGAAAACATGTTTGAGAGCAACCCTTTTCACACTCTAACGCAACAGTTTGAAACAGATTCTTTTCTATATTAGCAATAAAATATTTATTTTTATATAGAACATGACTCTGCTTAATATTTTCGCAATTATCAAGACTGTTTTATAGATTTAAATTATGTACTTTTAAGGATTATATAATAATTTGATATCAACAATTTATATAATAATTTGAACTCATCAGGTGACCATATGCACTCCAATCGGGTGTACTGTATCATCTGTTGAGTGTCAGATTCCCTAGATTTAAAGTAACCTGTAAACTCACATGTGAGGAAAAATATTCAAGACTCCTACATAAGGAGGAAATGAACACAATAATATTAACCAGAATTTATTGTATAGTTTAATTTTAGGGATGGACACTGTAATTAAAGCAAAAAAATACCCAATATTCTCTTATTTTCATGTCTATCATATCCATATCGTCTATCATTAATACCTGGAATATTATGACTATGCACTGACAGTGCTGTAACTTCGGACTACGCACTGACACTACTGTAACTTCGGACTACGCACTGACAGTGTTGTAACTACGGACTATGCACTGACAGTGCTATAACTACGGACTACGCACTCACAGTGCTGTAACTACGGACTACGCACTCACAGTGCTGTAACTACTGACAATGCATTCACAGTGCTGTAACTACTGACTAAGAATTCACAGTGCTTTAACTACGGACTACGCACTCACAGTGTTGAAACTGCTGACTACGCAATCACAATGCTGTAATTACTGACTACGCACTCACTGTGCTGTAACTACTGACTACGCACTCACTGTGCTGTCACTACTGACTACGCACTCACTGTGCTGTCACTACTGACTACGCACTCACTGTGCTGTCACTACTGACTACGCACTCACTGTGCTGTAACTACTGACTACGCACTCACTGTGCTGTAACTACTGACTACGCACTCACTGTGCTGTAACTACTGACTACGCACTCACTGTGCTGTAACTACTGACTACGCACTCACTGTGCTGTAACTACTGACTACGCACTCACTGTGCTGTAACTACTGACTACGCACTCACAAAGCCGCTACAAAAGGATACTTTGAAAGGAAACTTATCAATATAAATATTATGAATCTTTATTCCCTACTTCACTGCTTTAACTTTCATACACATTAATATTTTACTTGAGGAGTTTAATAAAAGTTATTTTGATTGTATTAAAATTATTTATGTACCTTTAATAATTTAAAAACAGTTAATCTTGAATACAAGCGTTAAGAGTACCATACACTCGATAAGTAAATGGTAATCTTTACTCCTCAAATTTGCCACTATAAACATATTATGGCATTTAATATTTAAAAAGTGTGTAAGGTTTGTGAATAAAATTTTTAAATCAATAAGTATACATGGAAATACAGCCTTGTTTGCAAATTTTTAATAAGGTTTTAAATACATTTTATTTTTTGAAATATATTCTATTTTTCCAATATATTTTTTGAATAGAATTTTTATAATTTTTTTAATTTCCATATTTTACTTACAAAGCATTTTAATAATCATAAGTTTTTTATTTGCTAGTTTACTTACTTAATTCAGAATTGGAATTCATATTATAATATGTTTGAAATATTATTATCTGGTAGGTAAGATATTTTCTAACTCAATTATATTTTAAAAATAATTTTTTTTCTAGAGCAGCTAAAGACTTTTAATTTGGATAAAAATTTGATTTTTCTTGCTTTTTCCAAATAAAGAAACAAATCTAATAGCTTAATGATTTAGATAATCTTTCACACCTTAAACAATATAAAATTTATTTAAATTTTCAATAGTCACAGGGTTTGCACAAATACGATAAAAAATAATTTATTCTTTTAAATATTGTATTCATAACTTAAAATTCATTTGAAAATTAATGAACATTGTTTCTCAGAATTGAAAATTTTTCCAAACACATTAAAAAATCTATAAAGAAGAAAACAAATGCATGAAGAAGAATAAATTTGAATGGAATCGAAAGAGAAATGGCAATTAAATGTCATTGTACAAAAAGAAAAATGGGTAAAAGAAAAAAAAAACATGAAAACACCTGTTAGTGTTGAAAATATTTCCACGAAGAAAGAATGTAAGAGGAAACTCAGTAAAATATTTGATTATAAAATGAAGTTTTAAGTCGTTTCTCAGAAAGGAAAAAAATGTGGTATTGGAAATGCGAATATATGACTTTTGCAATTTCTAAGAAAACTTATGGAATGCAAACACTAAATATAGTGTACTATATTGAAAGATATTTTAAATTAAATGCGAAACTCATAAGTAATTATCTTAATTTTCTGGTTCTTAATGTAAATTAATATGATTTTAAATTAAAATGCCTTTTATCGTGTTTAATACTTTTAGCAAAATATTTATATGAAGCTCCTGTATTTATATTTTATTTATAAAATTACTTTATTTTCGTGAGAAATAAATAAATTATTTTCTTAAAAAGATTTTTATAAAATTATGTTTTCAATTTACGCTTTTTATAAAAATATGTGTTTATGTTTTCTAAACAAAATTTCAATTTAGTACATATTTTTATGTGTAAAAAAATAATATCGCAGTGATAAAACTTGTTCTTACCAAAAAATTTTTTTGAATCTCTTACAGTTTGGATATTTGTAATATTTTTTCAGCATTCAATACTTTTGATTAAGTATGCATACATTTCTTCTATTTTTTGTGTCACAGGAAAGTTTTTAATCTTCAAATAATGATGACTTTCATCAAAAATGCATTCACAAACGTATTTTTGATACTAATTTTTATTTCCTATGTTATTTTGAGCATAAAAGTGTTATACAAATGCTTAGATGATAAGTAAAATTAAATACGTAAGTTGAAAAATTTTCTATATTCTTAAATAAACTTAAAGTATCATTTCCTATAATGTATCTATTATCGATTGCTTATAATATTTTCAATAAAAGTATATATATATACTTTTATTGAAATATATATATATATATATATATATATATATATATATATATATATATATATATATATATATATATATATATATATATATATATATATATATATATATATATATATATATATATATATATATATATATATATATATATATATATATATATATATATATATATATATATATATATGTATTATGTGTATCATATATATATATATGTGTGTGTGTGTGTGTGTATCATATATATATATATATATAAATTTTAAAATTTTATATGATTATTTATATAGATATTAAAATTAGGATTTTAATATATATATTTAGAAATCCTATTTTTATATTATATAAAATCCAATTCTCAATGTATTTCATTTTGGCAAGGCTAGGAATTATTTTATTAAGTAAGATTAATTTTGTTAAAATTAATAATTGATTTTAATTGAATTTAATTTTTTAAAAATGTTTCGATTAAATAAAAAGAATTTTTTATTTATTAATAAATGTACATATTGCTTCTATGTAATCATCCGTTTTTCAGTTAAAAAATAAGAAATTTTATATTAGGTAATTTTAAAGATAAAATATTACATTTTCTTCATATAAACTTGTATTTTTATAGATAAAATATTTTACAAATAAAATATCTTTATAAATTTCTTATTACTTTTTCCAGAATGAAATAATAGTATTAATCTCTAATTGTTCAGCTGTTGGCAGTTCCTGAATTAATGTATACTCAACCTCTTTTATTTCCATAATTAGATTAATAAGTTTTGTATAATTTTCATAAATAGATTTCTTTGCATGAATTATAAAAATGAAAATGAAAGCTGAAAATTTTTGCTATTAATAAAAATTTTTAATTTTTAAATATATAAATTTTATTATTTAGGCTAAGTTTTAAAAATTACATATTAATTAAAATATAATTGCAAAGAAAATAATTCCTTAAAAATAAAAGCCTTTCATCAAGTATTTATATTTTTGCAAAAATAGGGCAAACGTAAAATTATTATTAGACTGTTTATAAATACAATGAAATTAAATTACCTACTAAGTAAAATAATTGATTTAATTAAAACTTACAAATTATTTGTATCAGAATCTACATTCAAATATATTTTGAAGTATTTAATTGTGGATTTCCAACTATAATTTGAAGAGTGTTTTTTATAAAATGAATTATATATATGTAACAGACCCATATTAACACTATTGACAGTAGATGGCGCTGCTGCCCAATATACTTACAACAGCCATTGAGATGAGTATACAGATGTGAGGAATGGAGGTCGAACCATCCGGTTCCTAAATACGTTTGTTTTGTACCACCCTGGTACTATGTAACCTTGTTTATTATTTTATAATTATTAAGTGTTTTCTTTTTGCAACTAATCTTAATTATGTGTAATGTAATAAATGTTTGTTTTGTTTTAACTTCCATTTTCTTACGTCGCTACAAAATGGCGCCCCAACTCGTGGCTTTTCCCACTGTTTTCCATCTAATTGGATATGAGTTTTAGCTCTATTGAGTTGTTAGTTATAATTCCACGTCGGAATTTATTTGGTTATGTGTTCATCTAGAATGCATTCTATTTGGAATTTTCCAGTGTCGTCGTTCGTTTTCATTCAGAAATAGGACAGATGTATTTCATGTCGGAATTTCGTCGAGCTATATCGTTTTCATCCAGAAAACAGGTAAGTTCTATTATGTGTTCTAATAAATTTCTTTATCATCCTGATAATGTTAGCATGTTTTGTATTAAAACTAATCCAAATAACATAACTTTTGTTTTGTAGTATTAGTTTCGTTATTAGTCGTTATTCTTCTAACTTCTGGTTCGATTAAATTTTGTTCAGACGTTTGCATGAATATTAAAAATTTGTTTACTAATACTGCATGTAATTGATATATAGTTTTCTGCACGTCATTTTGCATGTATAGTGAAATTTATTATTTTGAAATGTAAAATATATTCAGTAAAATTCTTGAATTTGAAGTGTTTATATTGAAAACAGAACTGATGCAAAACGCTGTTCTATATTGTTCGTTAAAGGTTAAAAATTGATTGATTGATTTTGTTACTGCTTAAAATTAGAATAAGCTGTTCTATTGCTTATTTAAATTAAAAACTGATTTTTTTTTCATTATTTTCATTGAAAGAATAAAGTTAGAATAATTTCTATGTATAAAATGAGTCAATGTTCTGTCTAGAAAAAGTATGGAAGTCGAAATAACGGCTCCATGAATATTGGTTTTGATAAAAATAAATAATTATTTGATTTGTTTATTATTAAAAAACAGTGTTTTATATTCGAAAAAAATTCATATATATTTTTATCTATAAGAAAAAAATCTATTAATTTTTAAAACGAAAACAGAACAAAATATAAGAATAATATTTCTGTTGCGAATTGATATTCTGTAGCGAATTGATATTTTGATTATTTTGTTTTTACTATTGATACCTTAAATTTTTTTTATTTCTTTTGAAAGAAAATAATACTTTGTAGAATTTTGCATTTTATGACATTGCTAAAATAAGATATTAGAAATAAATGTTTTGAATTTATTTTTTTATCTTGAATATTTTCTATGAGTATATTATAATTTAAAATTTTTATACTAGATATGGTTTTATTAAATAAAATTTCAGAATATTAAATGTTTTTACATTGAAATTAACTTGCTAAAAAATTAGTAATTATTCATATAATAATGTAAAATTGATTGTTAAGTGAAATGCAGAATTAATTTTGAATTTATTTAAAAATGTGTAAAAGATAAAAATACTGTCATTATTTTTAGAAATAATTTTGTTTTCACTCAGACATAATTGTGTATTATTTGTTTAATTATTATGGAAGTAGTTTGTTAATTGAATAGCAATTGTTAGAATAAATTGTTTATTATTCATATTTCTTCTTTTTCAAAGAAATAACCCACTCAATTGCTGCAACCCACTCAATTGCAGGAGAAACACTTTATCACATCCTGAGGAAGCAAGGAGCAATTTTTGCTACCAATACACTACTAATGACATTAGCAGACGGTAGTAAAATAAAAAGAGAAGTTCACACAACAAAGGTAAAAATTCGTCTTGGAGGCCGTACGTTGCCTTTGAACCTTGTTGCCATCCCTGATGCAAAAGGAAACAACACCCTGTTGGGAATAGAATTTCTGAATTCAGCTGGGATTGTACTAAATTTGAAACGGAACTGTTGGTTTTTCCATAATCAACCCAGATGACACTTTTCTTTTGAAGAGCCAACGCCAACTTTTTGTGGGTCAATACAAACAAATACTTCCCAAACGGTTGCACCGCTAACTGTGAATCAAAAAGCTAATATTGAAAATGAAGCATCCCATTTGACTCCCACCTGGGAAAAGAAACTAAATAATCATCCTCATCATTTGCGTGAAGATGAAGGTAATGATCTGACAGGTGAACAAAGAATTAAGTTAAATGAACTCTTGTCCCAGTTTGAAACTATCTTCAATCCAGGAAGAGAAGCAACCCTATTTATTGAACATTACATAGATACGCAGAACCATCCTCCGGTTGCTTTTCCTCCGTCTCGAGTGTCTCCAGCAAGGAAAGAAATTATGCAAAATGAAATTGATAGACTCTTGAATGAAGGAATTATTGAGCCCTGCGAATCTCCTTATGCAGCGCCTGTTTTGCTCATCCCGAAGCCAAATGGTGCTTATAGATTCTGCGTGGATTACAGAAAATTGAATGCCATCACGAAAACGGACTCTTACCCTCTTCCATGCATAGATGATTTACTTCAAGAAGCTAAACAAACTCATTATATGTCGACCATTGACCTTGAAGCTGGTTATCACCAGGTAAATGTGGCTGCCGTGAATAGAGACAAAACTGCTTTTATTCGTCCTTTTGGCACATATCGCTTTATACGAATGCCATTTGGATTGAAAAATGCCCCAGCGGCCTTCCAAAGACTGATATACAAATTCCGAAGTGGTCTTGGTGACATTTTTCTTCGTTCTTACCTAGATGACATTATAGTACTATCAGAGTCGTTTCAGGAACATTTAAAAAATTTAAGAGACATTTTTCAACGACTAGAGTTATTCAAATTAACAGCTAACCATGAAAAGTGCAATTTCGCATGTGCAAGGATTAAATATCTTGGGCATTATATTACTCCTGAAGGTCTAGAGGTTGATCTTGCCAAAACTGCTGCTATGTTGCATATGCCTGAAACCAAAACTGTTAAACAAGTTCAGTCCTTTCTGAAACTTGTTCTTGGTATAGAAAGTTTATTCTGAACTTTTCTGAAATAGCCAGACCTCTCAGTAATCTAACCAAGAAATCCTCCTCTTGGTGTTGGAAAGAGCAAGAAAAAGCTTCGTTCCAAAATTTAAAGACATTACTTACTTCACCACCTGTTCTTAGGCAGTGTGATTCAAGTAAACCGTACATCTTGCTTACTGATGCTAGTGGGTATACCTTAGGTGCTGTCTTTCTCCAAGGAGAATCCCTGACAGATCAACATCCAATTGAATATGAAAGCCGATTACTAACTAGTGCTGAGCGAAACTATACCACTACAGAGCGTGAAGCCCTTGCAGTTGTTTGAGCTTTAGGAAAATTCAGATGCTATATTGAGGGACAAGAAGTTACAGTTGCCACGGACCATCAGGCGTTACGATGGCTCATGTCTTTAAAGTCCCCATCAGGACGACTTGCTCGTTGTGCTCTACAGCTCCAAGAGTTCAACCTCCATATGATTACGTTCCTGGGAAAAGCAACGTGGTATCTGTCATGTTATCTTGCCCTCCCTGTCACGAAGGAGATAACCCATGCGAGATATTCTCCATGACTGTTAACCAACCCACCATCGTTTCAGTAGTATTTCCTACCAAAATTCCTAAAGAAATCAGAGGCAGCCAACTTCAAGATGAAAATCTGAAGAAAATAATAAATGCCTTGGAAGCAGTCAACTTGACTGAGGAATATAGAAACTGGACTGAAAAAGGTTTTATGATGAATAGAGGTGTCCTGTACAAATATACACCTGATTCAGGATCTGATGAGGCTCAGCTTGTCATTCCAGAAGATGCAAGAGAGCAGATTCTTAAAATTCATCACGATGATCCCACCGCCGGTCATTACGGTACTGAAGGAACTTTTGATAGAATTGCTAGAAGATATTACTGGACTGGCATGCGGAAATACATCACCAATTATGTGAAAACTTGTTTAGAATGTATGCGATACAAACCTTCCAACCAAAAACCTGCTGGTCTGCTGCAGACTCCAGTACCGTCCCAAAGGTTTGAAACGTTATCCATTGATTTGTTCTTCCCTCTTCCAATTAGCCATGGGAAAAAATGGATATTTATAATAGAAGATGTTACTACGAAGTGGATCGAGCTATTTGCCTTGGAAAATGTAACAGCAAAAGAATGTGCTGTCACTCTTGTCGAAGAAATCTTCATGAGATACGGAATACCACGCAGAATTATCAGCAATAATGGACCACAATTTGTTTCTGCTGTTATGCAGCAACTATGTTATCTTATGAAAATTCATCAATCTTAAGGCCCTGTTTACCACCCTCAAGCAAATCCAGTTAAAAGGAAGAACCGTGATTTGAAACCTCGTTTTGCTATATTAGTAAAAAATCGGCATGATAGCTGGTCCGAGAAACTCCCTGCAATTCGATTCGCACTGAATACTTCAAAGTGCAGTTCAACTGGAAAAACCGCAGCTTTTCTCAATTTCGGACGAGAGCTCCGTACCCTTGATGATGTTACCAACGACTTTTAGTATTATCGAGAACGATAACTTTGCCGTTGAAATGACCCTGTACCTTAAAAGACTGGAAAGATTCACATCTGAAGTCAAAGAGATCTTTATTAAAAAGCAAAATAAAAGCAAGCATTTTGAACAAGACCAGAGAAGGAGACCAGCTCCTACATATAAATCAGGAGATTTAGTTTTGGTTAGAAAACCAAACTTAAGTGATAAAACTGTTGGTGTTACAGCAAAATTTT
This sequence comes from Latrodectus elegans, assembly GCA_030067965.1. NCBI lineage: Eukaryota > Metazoa > Arthropoda > Arachnida > Araneae > Theridiidae > Latrodectus > Latrodectus elegans. Next base: position 77,231,351 of record CM057816.1, on the reverse strand, counting down.
CGCCTTGCCGCGATGGACCATTTATTATCGTTACTCAAAAATCCCTTGTATCGCATTCTGTGGCAAACACAGATTCTCCAAATATTCCAATAGGAGTATACCACACTTCGGCATTGACGCCTTTTCAAGGAAAGGAAACTTCCCCTGTCAAAGCTTTGCGCAGAAGAGGTAGACCAACAAAATTGAACTGTCCTAAAACTCCCACTCCTGCCATAGCTCATGCTCAAGAGCAAAACCCTGCTAGGAACACTACTGCCATGGCTCATGCTCTAGAGCAAAACCATGCTAGGAACACTCCTGCCAAAGCTCATGCTCAAGAACAAAACCATTCCAAGAAAACTTCTGCTGACCCCTGATCGGGACTTCTTCGGGGTCAGAGGGGGAGGTTGTAAAAGACCCATATTAACACTATTGACAGTAGATGGCGCTGCTGCCCAATATACTTACAAAAATTGAGATGATTATAGAGATGTGAGGAATGGAGGTCAAACCATCCGGTTACTAAATACGTTTGTTTTATACCACCCTGCTACTATGTAACCTTGTTTATTATCTTATAATTATTAAGTGTTTTCTTTTTGTAACTAATCTTAATTATGTGTAATGTAATAAATGTTTGTTTTCTTTTAACTTCCATTTTCTTACGTCGCTACACAGACACTTACACACACACACACACACACACACACACACACACACACACACACACACACACACACACACACACACACACACACACACACACACACACACACACACACACACACACACACACACACATATATATATTTTATAAGTTTTATTACTTTTACGATAAATTGCAAAAAAATTCTACGGGAACATACTTAAGTGTGTATTCAAATTATACAAGTTAAACTAGATAGTGATATATCAAACTTCTTATTTTGAAACGACGAAGAATATAGAGAATAAAAATATCGAAACAAAAGTAAATAGTTATGTTTTACAAAAAGAGACCCTGCATATTTTGGGCAAAGATGCCGTATAATACATGCGCCAAATTCTGAGATTGGCGATTTTTTGGCGGATTTTCTTATGTACCTGGCAACGTTGGTTTTTTTACGTCATACATATGGAGACCTAAGAGAATTATGCAAAAAATTCTATTTTGGTAACCCTAGTGCTTACGTCATCACGCACGTCATGATATGTTATCTTGGCAACATTTTTTCATAAGAAAAAAGAAAAAAAATCAGAATTTAGAATTATGAATTATACGACACCTGTGCCATATTTTGTTATCCTGTCACTCTTAGGGGTTTTCCTATGTCTCGAAATATTTTTCATGGTCATAGCTATCACAGTGTTCCAATTATAAGAGATGTGTGACAGTTTATTAGGCTTCTTATGAAGTTTAATTTCGAAATTGATTTCTTACAATATGTTAGGGTATTAGGAAAATTAGCATAATTTAACTTAAAAAATTAATTAAAAAGGACAAATATTTCCCACATGTGTATTTGTTAACAAATTATGAATTATTAGGCAATTAAACTAAAATAATTGTGATGATAGGCATAGATATACATATTAAATTAAAAGTGTAAAAATTATTCTTTAAGTGAAAGAATCATTATCATGCTTAAATAATTAAGAATAAATGTGATGTTAACGACGTATTATATTTAATTTTCCCTTCTTAATAAGAACTTTTCTTAACAAAAAATCTTTTTCAGAAACTGAAACTGATTTTCAGCTTGAATAACTTTATTATCGGAATCTTTTCCTGTTACTTCGTTCAATTAAGCAAGTTACAATACATAAATGTAGTTCAAACCAACGAAACTAATAAATGTTTTTGGAGGATTTCCCCTGAAGAAATCAACTTCTTTAGCTAATATGATTTATGCAAATGCGCATATTTATATGAAATAAGCCTCCGGTAGTAATTATATTCCGACATTCAGAAAGTTATTTTGAATCAAATAGTTTTGCTTGATTCAAACAATTTTAGCTTGATTCAACTAAGAAAGCAATATTCGAGAATTAAGAGAAACGTTAACAGAAATTAAAAGTGTTCATTTAGCTGAAACAAGTATAATTTCAATTAAACTCATACAAATTAAACTCCATGATCATTATTTAAATAATTGATAAAAATATTTAACAGAAACATAAATACATATTAACTGTGATAAGTAATTTTGTAAAATACTTGAAAATTAATGCGATAAATAGCTCAGTATTTTAACAGTGTTGAAGTAAAAATTAGAACCATAGTTTATATCCGAAAAAAATTGCAAACAAATCTGTGAATGATTGAAAAAATCTACCTATTAAAACATATTGTGACTTTTTCAGTTTTTTTTTAAATTTAAATAATTGTTTTTTTCTTCTTTTACATAAAATTATAGATTTTATTAAGCAATTTGGGAATTTATTATTGTTAATTCCTTTATATTCGTTATTTGTAATAAATATTTATAATATAATAAACTGATGCCCATTAATGTAGCAAAAACTACAAAATGATAAGCTAAATAGATACATTTATGCGACTGAAAAATGCTTTGATGTGTAAATAATGTTGCGTGATGTTTATGTGTTCATCATAATCATAAAATATGTTGCGGTAGTAATGCAAAAATATCTTTAAGTGAATGAATTACATTCCACCTACATAAACTTTATCACCAGTTTAAAAGTTTTTTATGTGTTGTGCGTAAAGGAAAAATATATTGTCGCCTGCAACCCCATGCACACCCTGAGTAAAATTATTAATTCATTTGTAAGATAGTAAGAGTCCACGCCAGAAGTTCGATGATTTTGAACAGCAGGATGGGACATCACTAGGTGATATTCAGTTATCTTATTTTAGTTATCTTGATTTTAAATCACCAAGTGAATGGTAATTTCAAAATTCTGATCAACGACGAACTTTGATGCGAGCATAGCATAACATCGTGTCTTTAGAAGAATCCTGGTTTATGCTCTAGCTTTACGATGTTAGAGTTCAAATCTGTCAGTTTATTGAAGAAAACTAATTACCATTCTGAATTCTAAATCATCTTACAATCGCATCACTTAATGCTCTGATATGGATAATAAGTACTTGTCTTGGTCAATTATCAGTTGTACTAACGACATTTGGTCGGTAGCCATTGCATTTCTTTTGTATTAAGACATCTTGTATTTTATCATTTATTCAAGCATTGTGGGACAATCTGTTTTATCAGGATAATGCGCACATGCATGATATGGGGTATCCTGTAGAAGCTGTTAATTTAAAGTTAAATTGTACATTTCATCCAAACTCTGCTTAGCATATAAGTGACATTAGAGACTAGTTTGTTCCTGATATTCTTTCTCAGGTTCTAATCTTCCAAAGTTTCTCAATATATAATAACTTCTTATTTCCAGTATAATTTTGTTTTTGAATAAATATCATTATTACAATACTCGAAATTTTTGGCCTTATCAGTTTAATATCTCTCCGTATCTAGCAACTGCTGGACAAGGTCCATGATTTGGCCACGATATTTAAATTTAAAAAAATTTCTTGAACAAATTTCAAAATTAATTGAGATAAAATCTGTGAGATTTATGTAAATTTTTTAGAAATTTCCAATTAATTTCAAAATATTTAAAAATGTTTTATAAAAGGCTTGCAAATGCATCAAACTATTTTAACTTAATTAATTTTACTTGAAATAAACAAACAACAAATAACCAAATCTGCATTTAAATAAATGCAAAATTATTTTTTTAAATCAAAAGAAACAAAACGATACAAAAAATGTAATGTTTTTGTTTTTAAACTATGAATAATGATCTGATGCGCGTAATGGTCAATGTCTGCCTTATTGCTTATTATATATATATATATATGATAATAGTATATAATATAGAGTAATACTAATTAAATATATTGTTTTTCATGTTCTCGAAACTAAAAACTCTGGGTATTACATGTATTTATTCAGAAAACTTTGTATATTTTCTGAATTTTTTGAAATTATTAAATGAATAATTTTTTACACAATACTAATTTTTAAATAATATTATTGGAATTCTTATATTAGGTCTGGGGAAAAAAGTAATCTTTTTGCATTAGAGAAAGTTTTATTTTTTAAAACTAATTCTCAGATTTCAAAAAAAAATTAAGACAAATTACAAGATTATTATTGATATGAAAACTACTTCCTAGTTAACACTTACGCAAGAAGTGTTAATTCGATCACAGTATAAACAACCATTTTGAAAATACTTACATTCAAAATAACTCCTGCATGACATTGATATTAATACCCTTCTTAAACTATTTACCAGTTAATTTAAAATTTTAAAATACACACATTGCACAAAACACAAAATTTCGAAGTAAAATTTTAGGATATGTTTGAATTACACAAATTATTTAAAATATTAAATGTAAAAGATATCCGAATTACTTATATTAGTTTATTTTGCCTTTATAAAATGATTACAAATATAAAAATTATCGATTGATTACAATAATTTGATAATTTTTAATACATCAAAATTATTTCAAAACAAACAAAAATATTTACGTAACTTTCGAAATTTTGAAACTTGGCGAGAGGTCATGAAAGCTAACTGAAAGCTTTGATGAGAAATTTTACTAGAGTATCTCAAACTTTCTGAACCATAAATTGAAATGCAGCATAAAACTAATGAACTAATTAAAATGATAATTAAATCCCTATAAACATCCAACTATCAATAAATATCTTATCTCTCTCGGAAAATATGTGGCTACTGAATAATGTATTAGTTTTCGCTTCCAATAAACACTTTTTTCAGATTTATGCTAAAAGTTCGCATCTTTCGAGAATAATTTAAACGCACATTTTTATCGATATAATGTGAAAAAAATTTTTCTTAAAAACTTTATTTTTGTTTGTTTAAAAAATGAAAGCTGAAGAAAGGTTTCATTGCATAAATAACAAATATGAATGATTAGGTATGAAATCATTTTTAAATATTTTTATTTTTTAATATTTGCGATTTTAGCATTTGTTTTTGGTATCGGAAATTTATATGCGTTCAATAATTAATTTTTTTAATATTTCACATCCTTTGTAGAATTATCAATTACTACCTAAAATTGGTTTACTTTTGGATTCAAATGCAGTTTTTTATAATAAAAATTTTACATTAAGCAGAAAATTTTAAAGTATTTAATTAAAATTAATGATGTATTGTAAAAATTTAAAAATATTGTAACAAATTTAGTTTACCCACACACTTAAAGAGTTTATTTAAAAAAAAATAAATTTTGCAATTTATAGTTAGTATTCTAGACTTTAGTTCAACATTTCATAGATTTCATCCTATTTTAAGTGAAGAGAGTTACAATGGTTCAGAACCCATTTAAAATAGTAAATCCTGGTTGAGCTAATCTTTATGAACAATAGTAATCTTAGTAATCTACAGACTACACAATCGCAGAAGAGATTACTACAGATAAAATGTGTTTTGACATTTTAAATGAATGATATTTTAAATTAATAATTAGAATGTATATTGAAATGTTAAATTTTCCTTTTTTTTCTAAAAGATATTAAATAGTAATACAAAAAATTATCTGGTCATTCACTATAAAAATACGTAACAAAATGTCATTAGAAAGTTAGAAGTAACAGAATATAATAATTTGTGATATCTAATATGTGAAACATTACGTATCACATTTGCGTATTTTTTTCACATGCTCTATGATGCTTAAAGTAATAAATAATGTTTAAACTCATAAATTATACTGGTGAAAATAAATTTAAGCACACATTAAAAATGAAAAAATTCGTTCCCATATTAGACTTAAAATTAAAAAAATATATTCGGGTGAAATTTTTATTTAAGTTATAATAAATATATCTTAATTTGAAATAATTTTTAATGTCAGTTAACTCAACATCTTCTTTTAATTTTTAGTTTTACTTAATTTAAGGCAATTATTTATTTAGTTTAGTCAATTTAAATCAGTTTATAGCTTTATAAACAGTCACACTTCCAAACCAGTTGAGTAATTTTTAACCAGGCTTTTATTAAAAATTCTTTATTAAAGTAAATTTGTTCCAGACTTCATTTACGCATAACAATGTCATTTTAATTTTACATGAAAGTAATCCAACAAATACTACATAGCATTAAGATTTAGAATTTAAAGTGGTTACTATACTCTTAAGATATTAAATAGTGTTCAGAACTTCCAAACATTGGAATTGTGTTCTGTTTGATAAATCTACGAGGATTTGAATGTATTTAAATAACTGAGTCTTTGAAACCATTTTAGTGATATTTATTAACATACCTACAGAAGAATAGTTTTATAAATTGATACCAGCACATTCTCAGTTCCTTTCTCTAATTTGCATTTATGAATGTTGATCGTATTTCAGAAAAAAATAACAGAAGCATATTTAAAATTTTATTCCAAATCTTGCATACTTACAGAGTTAGCATGTTGAATTTAATGTCCCCATTAAATAGTTTTAGCTTATCATTGGATCTTTTATATAATTTTTAGCACTTCAGAAAAATTATATAATTTCAATCATTTCACTTATAATTTCTTAGTCGCATTTTATTCTTGTCACACGTGTAATTACTGTTAGAACGCAGGGCTTTTATTTTTTCTTTAAAACCATTTTAAAAGCATACAATTTTCCTTTTTTAAATATTTACACTGTTTTACAACGTTTAGTTAATTAATTTAACAACTTTAAACATTTGAGAATTTTTTAATGGATTAATTTTATAAGCAAATTTTCCATCTTTAAGGAAATATATGGATAAGTTTTCCTTTTCGCTTTAAATCTACAAATTTCTTTCTTCTACGTTTGATTAAATTAAATAAAAGACATATTTAATATTTCCTATTCAAAACTAACCTGCCTTACATGTCACAGTTTTTGTCAGAAAGTTTGTAATTTTCATGCAGTCTCCTTAATATATGACTGATAAAATGTCTTTAAAATTTATGCATTTGAAAAGATAAATTAATTATACCTTGTATTAAGTACGTAGAAAATATATTTTATTAATTATATAATAATCTTTTAAAATTTACTATTACACTATTACATTTTAATTTTATATATATATATATATATATTATAGATATATTATATATATTATATATATATATATATATATATATATATATATATATATATATATATATATATATATATATATATATACTAATATGAGTTCTTCATGGACAGTACTTAATATAGTGTGATGTTTTAAGATAAATTATTACTGAATAGTCACATCAAATTAAAATATCCTTTCTGATATCGAAAATATTAGTTTTGTAAGCTTAATTGTTTATTTCTATATGAAAGACATTAATAATTCTTATATCTCAAAATAAAACAAAAATTGTAATAATATCCAAGAAATTTTTCCTAGTTTCTATAATCAGAGTTTTCAAGAAAATGAAAACTATGTTATTCACTTCACAACGTCACATAAAATGCAGTCCTTTATAATAATAAGGTAATCCAAGAATAGCTGTTGTTTACTCTTGCGCAAATACTTATGTTTATAAATAGCACAACGAAAGAGAGAAATATGACATCAAGAAGCAATAGGTAATTTAACGAAATCGCTATCTTGCAGTTTGTTTCAACATAAATGATGAAGAATTTAATAGGCTTTTTAAGAGTAAGTAAATACATGAGAAAGGAAGTAATGGTTATCATAACTCATTACAAGTGATTAAAATATATTTATTTCAAAAATATTTGTATCATATTTTATTATTTTTTCATAAATACCAATTTTTCTATTTTTATATACATAAATATGATTAAAATGTAATTAATTCCCTGCGTAATAAAACAAAACTTTATCTAAAAGACAATACTTCATCCATTATCACGTTTTGGAAAATGTAATTTAGGAAGAATTGTGATATTTTCTCACCGTTATAAATAATATTCATATTTAATTTTTTCCTATCAAATAAAGAGTCAAAAAGAGAATGCATGAAAAGTAATTCAAAATTAAAAGTTTGATAATAAAATCAGACTGTAAAAAATTAAATTTCCTTACATTTAAGCTGATCGACATTTTTGTAAAATATTTGGATGTTTTTCAATATAACTTAATAGTAACTAACGGAAATGTTTGAAAAATAATCCTGAGCGAACTATTAAAATTTTCATATTTTGTTATAATTTGAAATTAGGCAGATATCCTTATTGTCAAAATATTTAGTTTTATAAATATTAAGAAATGAATTCAGGCAAAATTTATGTCTCTAAAACCAATATATTTCATATAAATAGGTATTAGATTTCGAAATCTTGAAAGATTGTTTAAGAAGTTCTTTTTGTGGCTCATTTTTTTTTTTTAAATTTTACACATTTGTAATTTCAATTTCGTAAAGGGAGTAGGAAGGTGAATTGACTTTATGTAAAAAATATAAAACTTAAAAATATGCATATAATGTTTCTTCAGTTATATAATTTTTTTGTAAAATATGAAAATGTATATATAATAGTGGGAATTAAGTCAAAACTATTTTTTTTGTTATTCTATTTACACATTTTATAAAAGAAAATGGACATTTTGTTGAAAAGATAAAATGAAGTAATCTATAAGAATTAAATGTTCATTTGTATATAAATTTTTTACATTCAAACTAATGCATGGTGAATTTACTATTTTGTCAGTCATTATATTAAAAAAAATATTTTAATAAATTATGAAAAAAATATTGAGTTATCTATTTCATGTATTTTATTTTAATAAATTATGAAATAAATAAATCATATGTGTTACCTATAAAAACAGATATGATTAAATAATTCGTTGATTAGTTTGAGGAAAAACTAGCCATTCTAGAAATCTGAATTACAGTAGGAATGATTGAACTTCTTAACATCTTGAAATTTTCAGAAATATAAGTTAAAATGATTGTCTTTAAATCTATTGTCTTCTTAAAACTTAAGTCCCTACACAGATCAGTATCAAGGCGAAGAAAATAATATAACCCATAATTAAAGTAAAAATATGTTCAGTAATTAAATAGCAACTATTGATTTGGAAAATAAATGCCTGTATAGTTGTGTTCCGAAGGAAAAAAATCAAGGAGATGTTTCTAAGATTACCTTATAAAAATTAAATGTAATTGCAAGTACTTCCGGATGAACGGTTAGAAAGAAATACTTTAAGTACTTTGAGAAAAATGCGCAAAGTTTCTTGAAAAAAGCGATATGATCTTGTTGCTTGGTAACTGAAAACCTCTCTGTCTTCGGACAGTAAATTTCTAAGAAATGATAAAGAGTTTTAAGAAAATTTTTCACTCATTCTCGCTTGAATTAGGCCATTTTAAACAGATGTAAATTATTCGTTGCTTGAAAGTACCTTTAGTTTCTTCTTTGTGAATAGTTTTAAGAATATTTTTTCCCTAAGCTCTCAGTAGGGACAGGAAAAAACGCATTAGAAAGTTTTTAAACTCATTTGTCCTTTGTTAATCAAAGAATTATGTTTTTTGTGTTATCATCAGAAATTGAAATAATTTTTGTTAATTAAAAACTAATTTTAAATTTTAAGAAATCTTACTAAAATAGATGCTTTGACATATACACATTTTCTCTTAAAGTATAAAGGATCTTTAAAAGAGAATTTCGATCATATATTATTCTAAAAATTAGCTTAAATTTATAGAATTTGTTGGTAACTTTTTTACCCAAATTAATTGCTATTTATTACGAAAAGTGTTGGGTTACATTTACTTAGAGTTATTTATTTATCAAAATTGTAACAAAATTAATACAATGAAAAGTTGCTTTCCTAATAATAAGTATAAAATTCTTTTTTTTTAAGTTTATTTCTTAATTGTATACTCTCACGTCATTTTATACAATTCCTAATCTTTTGATTCGTTACAGCATAAGAATAATATTTTGTCAAACTTTGGGTTTGAATTAAACTTTGGGAAATTGACAGGAAAGAAATTCGTCATTTTTTCATATTCTCAGCAATTTACTCATTATTAAATGAAGTAAATGGGGTGAAATGCTTCTTTAAAATAGTGGCTTTATAGAATGGATATTTTCTCAAGACATTTTAGTATATTACTCAAATTGCTTAGGCTCACTACTAAATGCTTTCATTCAGAATTTTTTTAAAATAAAATGTTGTTTTATCTAAAGGTGTTGGGGACATAATCTTTTGAATCACAACTCTATCACTTCATATTAATGTTTAATTTTTTATGCTTTACTTTCTTAACAGATGCATTAATATCCAATTTTTATATTATATTCAGCAAGTTTGATCATGTTTGCGCGTGTTTGTTTATTGAAATTTTGAGCCTCTTTGCACATTTTAACAAAATTTACCATGTTTACCATTAAGTATTTAACAAAATTTACTATTAAGTGTTTGATGTAAAATAAAATATTCAAGCCATTAAGCACATATTTTAAATCTAAAACTGGTCATAAAATATTTGTATTTTTAAATTATATTTAAATTTGAAAATAGGGTTACAAAACTAACTTCATGTGTTCAATATCTAAATTGTGCTTTTTGAATACTTATTATCAAGCCCCCTTACTAATTTATCATTTCTTTTAAAGTGTAAGAAACATAAACTATTAAGATGAAAATATTTCATTCTTTTCTGTAAGTTAAGTATATATGATTCCATTATGTAATTTAAATTTACACACATGCGTATGTAACATTTGCATATTACATACATGAAAATTTACAATACAATTGATGCTACACTTGGCATTCTAATGGCCAAAATAAACCACTCAAACACGTGGAATGCGTAACACACACACACACACACACACACACACACACACACACACACACACACACACACACACACACACACACACACACACACACACACACATATATTCTGCCTCACACAGTTAATCAAATGAAAAGAATTCATGGTATGTAACATGATAAGCTAAAAGGAGCATGCAAGACATTGTTTGTTATATGAGTTCAGCAGATACAGCATAAAGTTATGCTTGTCTGGCTTGAGGCATTGAAGGGGAGGAGGTACGAAAGTAATCGAAAGCTTCATCCATGAAGGTATACACAACGTTCACCTTCATGGACTTAGAAATCTGGACTTCTATCACAATAAGTGTCATAGAGCATGTGGTAGAATACCTTGGGAAGTCTTGACACTCAAACCAGCTACCAGTGCGTGCTAGCTTCCACTGTTTACATTTCAGTAAGATGCATTCAAATTTATTATGAACGTGGCCAGGTCTCAACAATCATCATGGTGCTATTTTCCATCGTGATCACTTTAGGTCACATGCTTTTGTTATTACTAGCCAAAAACCAATGGATTTTGGTTAGAAAATTTTATGCTACCACCCAATTATCTTGTCCAAGAACCGACTGAACATACTTCAGGCGTTGAACATCTAATTCAGACAGAAAATCTTTGATGATCTTGATGATGAGAAAACTGCAATCCAAGACATTTTATCACTTAACCACAGAAATTGTACTGCCGTGGAATTACGGATTATGTGCAATTATAAGTAATAATCATTTTGCATTAATTCTTTATATTTAATAAAAAGAAGGTGTAGAACTGCTAAACTCACATAATATCTATATTTATCTATTTCTCTCTCTCTCTCTATATATATATATATGTGTGTGTGTGTGTGTGTGTGTGTATGTGTGTGTTTATATGTATATGTATGTATGGTTACAAATCAAAATTTTGGTTCAGTAAAACTTGACAAAATTAAGTATTTTTAATAAAAATACTCGACACTCTGGTTACTTAAGAAAACCTTTTTTCGCACTGAGTCGGAAAAAAAAATTTGCTATGTAATTTAGTAATGCTTTTTAGCAGTACATAGGTTACAGAAGATATAAGTTTTGTTTTATGAAAATTTGTTTTATTAAATTATTGATCTGATCGAAATTTTAGAAGCCACCTTCCTCTCAAGAAATATATCAGTATATATCAACACTGTCCACTTTAATACTAGATTCACTTACAGCGTAAAATATACAGGCTATAGATTGTGCAAACACATTGCCAAGTACATCGAAGCTTTTAATCGGTAGATCTATTTAGTTTACATAACTTACAGTGTATTTAATAAAATACACAATACCTAGAGGAAGAGACACGGATTTTTGATTGTCTTATGTATAAGTATTACATTTAATTTCCACCCTTATCAGTTTCATTTTTTGTTCTATTGTTTCTATACTAAATGCTCACATTATGTCGTTTGAATCACGGAGTATGCAAATAAGCGAGAAGGAGTACTGACTATGTGATGAGTTGACTCGAATAAAAGAATATCCTTGTGATATGAAGAAAACCGAGTGATTGTGATTTGCCATAAATCCCATCTATAAACAACACAATCTCTTCCGAATTAAAATAAGTAACATATTTTTGCTTTGAATACATGTTTTTTTCTATTTCAGAAACCAAACCATTCATAGTTTTAAGGTCTTGTTCAGGCATTAATCTTTTGAAAATGAATACTCTCTTGTAAGTTTGCTAAGTAACAAGGAAATAATATCGAATTGATTTCACACAACACTACTCTGCTCAATTTGCTAATGTCATGGAAAATGTAATAAAACCTTACTCGAGGTGAATACAAACATTTCAACAAAAAGGGATAATCTACCACTATTTTGTTATTATTTTGGTAACATTAAAGTCAATACTTTGGATGTCCTACTAATTTTCTTTAGTCAATATTTATTTAAAGTTGTTAGCTAAAAATCAATAAAAATATTAAAATTAATGTAGTTCTAAATAGTGTATATATTTATCAACACAATTTTGCTCAATAGACTAATGTCATGCAAAATTTTATCAAAACTTATTTAAGGAGAAAACAAATATTTCCTCAAAAAGTGATATATTTCGTTATTTTTCTTATTATTTTGGTAATTATTAAAGTCATCATTTAGGATTCCCTATTAATTTACTTCAGTCAATACTTATTTAAAGTTGTTAGCTAAAAACCAATAGAAAACATTGAGAGTATTAAAGTTCTAAATTGTGTCCTTCAGATTTCATTCAGATTACAAAGTGATTTAATTTGAAAATTTTATCTTATAGCTTTTATTTTTTTAAATCATAATATTTTTGATACCTGTATAAATCAGTATACTAAACGAAATCTTGAAAACTAATATAGTAATTTAATAAAACATATCTAGAAAATATTTTTAAAAATGTGGCTTTTAACCCCTTCACTGTGACATATATTTAAAAACAATGGACCAAAAATGTAAATTTTTTTTGACTCTTTACTTTAATTCGTTACATTATCATAAAGAGTTTGAAAATTCTTTTTGATTATAAAAATAAAGTTTTAGATACAATAACTACTAAACTTATAATTTTTACATACACATAAAGCATTGATTACACATACATGTTATTCAGATTGCGCAAATTAAAAGAAATTTTGATGCTTAATATAACTAGTATAATATAAAAACACAAAAATATGATTTTCAATACATAAATTTTACAAATCATTTACAGTATGATATATCCCAAAACAAATGAATGCTCTAAAGACTATATATTGCACTTTATACAATAATCTCTTGTCTCATGCCTTATTCTTTTCCCTTGTTCATCGGGGGGTTTTATGACATCATATAAAATACTGCCTGGTTGGAGTAGATTTTTTCTCTATTGATGGGATGTGTTCTGGAAAGTGTCTACCTGTGAGGAGCAGTAAGCTTACACTAGGACCCCTGGTCTTGGTAGTTGAAAATTTGGTTTATTTAGTTCAACAATTGATTTTCTGAAGTTAATACTTTTCGCCCCTCCTGCGGAAGTATGCAAAATAAAGGAGTTATTTATATAACGTCTGGTGTAGGAGATGGAAAAACATTTTCTAGTAATATTTTACCTTCTTTTCTAGCTACCAGAAAGTCTGTAAGATGTTGATCGACTTTAACTTCACCTCCAATAGTGTTGTAGTCATGGACTACCTTCAGAACCAAAGTTGGAATTGATATAAAACTAAGACCACTTGTGTCATTTATTAGGAAAATAGTGAATTATATATAAGTATCCTAAAGTAGAAACGAACTCAGCTCGGACTTCACAAAATAGAAATGTTAAATTTTTTTCTGCCCGAACTCAGTTCGGGAATCACAAATACTGCACGCAATAATTGCCCAATCTGAATTCGAGCGACACCGGCAAGGGGTTAATACTTCTTCCACAAACATTGAAATTTATTTAAAATGAGACTAACTTTTGATTTTAAGAATTTTAATTGAATTTCATAATTTATATGATTTTCTTATAAATAAAATAAAATTATATGGAATACAAGTGAGTATGCTTACCTAATTTCAGAGGTCTTAGATTTTAGTATAAAGTGCGCATCATTCTTTCAAGGTAAAATAATCATTTACAAAATAACAAAACTTATATTTTAATTTTTTTACTCAAAACGTTGTTTTGAAATAAGAAATTTGTTTTTATACATAGGACAGCTTAAAACAAATTAAATATTCATGAAATTCATGAAAATTCTTTTTAGCTTTCAAGATATAAATATTAAAGTTGGAGTTCATTTCTTTTGTATTGGAATGCACTCCCGGAAGACTGGTTAGAGAGAAAAGCGTAAACAAATTCAAGGCAGATTGCTGAATTGGTACTTGTTCAACAATAAAAAAATTGCAATGCTCTTAAAAAAACTTTTGGAATGCAGGTAGAAAGATAAATTTAATTCCTAGAGGGTTTTCTTTAACCTCAGCAGTATCTCATAAGTGATGATTTTAAAAGAGAAAAGAAATGCATCAGTTTGTCAATTTGTTCTAAAAATATAAATAGTTGGTGAAAACTATTACTTTTTTAACGTTAAGCAAATCATGTCAAGATCAACATTTTAATGAATTTTAATCAGAGTAATTTATCTACTTACCTACATATATATATATATATATATATATATATATATATATATATATATATATATATATATATATATATATATATATATATATATATATATATATATATATATATATATATATATATATATATATATATATATATATATACATATATTTATATATATATATATATATATATATATATATATATATATATATATATATATATATATATATATATATACATACATATATTTATATATACATATATATATATATATATATATATATATATATAGATAGATAGATAGATAATATATATATATATATATATATATATGGAATGAAATCAGTTTTTGCAATTTAAATTCTGAAACTAAAATTTTATATTATCTGACTTTTGCCATGGCAAATTTTATATTAAAAAGTCAGTTGAAGAACAATAAAATCTATTGGTATTGAGTTTGTATAATATCTGATGAAGGTTTGTTGTATTCTTTTCAAACTATGTCCAAAAAAATAGACATTTAGCACTTTTTAAAATACATTAAATTACAAAACTACAGTAAAATCTCAATTCTCTATTTTATAATTGAATATTTAAAGTGGAAATTAGAATCTTTTTGCTATGTAATTGCCTCGTATTACTTGGATATATATATATATATATATATATATATATATATATATATATATATATATATATATATATATATATATATATATATATATATATATATATATATTATATATATATATATATATATATTTTCTCATAAAATACATTTTCATAATATATATATATATATATATATATATATATATATATATATATATATATATATATAAGTACTTTACTGTAATTTTAAGTTCATTTATTAAGTGAAAAATAAAGTAATGTTTTCATTTATAAGGTATACTTTTCACAGTAAACATTGGAAAAAGAAGTAAAGTATTGAGAAAAGTTTCAAACTGGAAAGTATTTTGCTTAGAGAATAAATTTTCCAATTAACTAGATCAATGCGACTAAGTGTAATAAAGATAATTTTATTCTTTTTCTCTATATTAAAAATGCGTTTCTCTTTAATTAATGCTTGATAGTAGTTAAATATTATACATATATAATTCACTTTCTTAATATATCTTTACTGTAATTTTATTCAAAAAATAAAAGTAATGTTTTCATTTTATAAGGTATACTTTTCACAGTAAACATTGGAAAAAGAAGTAAAGTATTGAGAAAAGTTTCAAACTGGAAAGTATTTTGCTTAGAGAATAAATTTTCCAATTAACTAGATCAATGCGACTAAGTGTAATAAAGATGTTCCAAAAGCAAATTGCGTTTAAAATGGAAAAGTTGATTTTCTAAGAAAAATACTAAGGAACTCTAAGGAATTGTCTCTCTACTGTTATTCGAAGGAAAATATTGTTTGCCTGTTTACAGAAATCTAGAATTGATCTGCTTTAATAATGGTTCCAGCCGAAGATCTTCTGTGTTCACTATATAGTAACTGAGGTACCTAAAATAATCCATGGTTCAATATGCTGCCACTGGTTTGACTTTGAGGAAAGGGTTCTAGATCAAGTGGTGTGGACCTCGTGATCGTAATGCAAAGTTGAGGTAATAGCAGAACTTCCAAGGCATTTCTGTTGACCAAAATAGGCAGCCTGAAATGCATCACTAAATTTAATAAACAATTATATAACAATTATATACAATTTTAATTATAGTTTACTTCATCCAAAAAATTTGAATATATCTATACCAGTGGTAAATAATCATTTATATATATTATTTTTGAAATATTTATACAAATACATTATTTGAAATGTAAAAAATCATTAAAAATGTTGTGCTTGTTTGTTGGATTAACGATAAAATATCAATACACGAATTAAAAGTACGAGAATTGAAGCAAAACTGACTATATCAATTTATTATAAGTGAATTCTGTCGTGAAACTTTCATGATATAATAATTTTGATTGATTTCTTCTTTAAAACTACTAATACATAAAGGAAAGGAGTATATTAAGAAAATGTTTTTCAAAAGTTCTTTATTCTTCTCTATTCTTATATAAAAATTAAAATATAATTTTAATTACAATTCATTACCAATAGCTTTATTCATTTGGTTAGCATCCACAATATGTTTAATAATATATTCAAACCATTAAAAAATATATTTATTAACTATTCAAATGATTGATATTTGAATATAATTCTGCGGTTTATTCTTGTTTTTGAGAACAAAGAATAATGATATAACAATTAAAGTTAATTTTCTGATTAGCGTAATTAGTTTGAATATTTTGTAAGTAGATAGATCCTTATAATATTTTTAAATAAATACTTAAGAGATAAGTTGCTTAATTTTCTCTAAAAAACCAATTCATAAAATGTATTTGACTGTCTTGTTATGTGAGTTTTGTAAAATAGTTTTATACCAATAATCAGAGTCAACTACAAAAAATTATGAAAATTTCAAAGGAACTTGTAATTTTTTTTTAGCTGTAATTTTTATAATATACTGTAATATATTTTTTCGATATGTGTATTAAATAATGCGATATATTATGAAGATTATTTCATATTTCGAGAGTAAAAGTAATTTATATGCAAGGAAATAAATTAAGTTATTGAATTTAAATAAATTTCTATTTAATAAGACTTTTAAAACAGAGATCTTAAAAGTATTCATTCAACAGTGTTACACAGTTATAAAATAATATCCACAGTGAATAAATTTAATGAGAATCACGGAGGGTAGTTTAACAACTTAAATATTTATGGTAAATGATATCCACATATATTATACTGAATTAAAAGTAAATATAACTATAATTGTGTACTTGAGCAATATATTCATAAAAATATTTAAATAAAATAAAATTATGTATCGAAAAAATAGATCAAATTTAACATTAATAATATTTTCTAAAGTTAATTAAGCCTAAATAAGTTAAATATAAAATAATAATAATTTTGTTTTATATTTTAGATAAAAATTCTGTCTTATCCTCTAAATAATAGCAATGAGATAAAGAATATAAAACTTTCTCGTACTTGTTTTAGTGTTCTCTTCAATGATAAAAATGACCTACGTGTACAAATTTTACTTTATTTGATATAAATTTTGTAATTTACAACTTATTTTAGTTTTCGGTAAAATTTCTCTCTAATATTGGCGGAAAGTTCCAAAGCAGGTCAAACTAAGCATTTTGTTACATCAGTCACAGTATGTTTTTGGTTGCCTTTGTAATCTTCTTTTTGACAATGTGTTATTTTCCTTGCCCTTGTAAAAATCACCACTATCTTTACAGATACATCCTTTTTGCATCATAAAGTATATTAGAGATCTTAAGTTTAACCTTTCTTGTTATCACAGGTGTCGTGTAAAACGACATAACCAAACCATGAGAAAACAGATGTTTATATTTTTATTGTCACTTTAAATTTAAGAGATTATCCTTTTTTCCCTTCAAATTGTGATGTTGAAAAAATAAAAGAAGGGATGTAATAAAAGTTCGCACGATGAGACAAGTGTAATGAAAGAATAAATTTTTTTCTTTCGGAATGGATGGGTAGTCTTGAAAAAATATCAAGAATGTTTGTGTTGTATGATACGTTCTGTATGTAAATCTAACCACTCGTTATTAAGGGGAGAGATTTCTGACCTATCTCATAGAAGTATAGGAGGTACTAGAGAACTTTGGATAACCAATGGTGTAAAGAGGAGGAGCTAGGACGAGAACTATGAAGAATTAAAAATTGCATCTAAAAAAGAAAATACAGAAGCCACACAGAAGACTCACAGAGAAAAGGAGTCCACGATTGAGGACTGAGTCCTCGTTGAGCAGAATGAAGGTATCTGAAAGATTTTAGTTGTAAACTGAGTACACTGAGCTGCCTTGACCAGTCGAAGCCCAGTCTCGATTTTCACGAATGGGACCAAAGATGTTCGACAAAAAGATGAGAATAATAAGAAACGATTACAAAGTCTGCTGAGAGATAGCAGAGAAAAAAAGAGAAAGCTTATGGGGAAGAAGGAATCCAAAAGAGATTCTGAGCAGTGAGCCAAGTGAAATGTTGAAATATCAGCGGATGGAAATTCAAAGCGAAGATACCTAGTAAAGGAGGGGGTGTGGATGAAAAAAGAAAATCATTGACACCGGAGATGGGCGAAGTCATTCACGATAGGAGGCACCACAATACTACTTCTAAAAGGAGTGACTCTAATCTCTCGTTCCTTTTCCGTCTGGTCACCTCCAGTTATGATATATAATTATGTAAATGTCATAAACGAAGTATAAATTTAGATTTTCCTCAATTATTTAATCGATAATGCTTTGATTGTAAATGTAAATTTTTCTAGTTATTGCGTTGCTAAAATAAATTATTTTTTTATTACCATTATATTTGTTTTGAATTATTATCTCTGCCATTCAATTATTAAAAATAAATCCGTGTTCTTCTCGGAATTTTTCTAAAATTTCCGAATATCACCACAACAACAGGTTGTTTCAGATAAACTGTTATCCTAGCTCTTCAGGACTCCTACAAAATTAGAGATTCATTTTTTTGTTGTGAGTTTTAGGAATTATTTTAGAATTTATAATAGTCATATCTAATGACCATATATATAAAAAGTGGCTGGTAGCACTTTTTTCCATAAATTTTAGTAAAATAAAAAAATCCAGACCTCGTGGGGAATCTCGTTGAAAATATATTTGCAAGAATTAAATAAGTTTGTCATGTTTATGTAAACTTTATCTTTGTATTCTCTCACTTACTTTTCACATCAAAGAGTGATTCTAAAGTGCTGGAATTCATATATGTTTACAATTACACCAATAGTATCATTCCATATTATCAGGAACATTCCAAAGATTTCGTTAAATACAAAATCGGCCGTGCCTCTTTCTTTCTTAATTATAGACTTAGATTCTTCTGGAAAATGCTATTAACATATGCTACTTTCTTAAAGGCTCCTGTAGCTCAAATATTACTCGAAAAGATTTCATGGACTTTTGCTTTAAAATGCTGTTTGCATTACTTCGACCAAGTCCTGCAGCTTGTGTTTCTCATTTTATATATTGTAAAGATTTATTATTTAGCCAAAATGATTTATGTCTTTTATATTTTTTCTGCTCATTGTCATAGGAAAACAGGATCTTATAGACAGTTTATACTGGCTTCTTGATGTTCGAAATCCAATCTGAGGGCATAGTCGTAAGAGTATCTTTAACTATTTCGTTATACTTTACCACACGAGTCTGACTCATGGTATCATAATTTAAGGTGGTATCAGACTTAATTCTCCTGTTAGTCTAATTCACATTGAGTGGTGTAATAAACAGTCAAAGCTCAGCCACTGAGTTTAAGACTGTGGTTCTCTTATACCTTCATTGGTTTCTGTCAGCTCTTTTCCAACAGTATAATATTGTATTCCACTTTTCACTTGAACATTCAAGAGTTTTTATCCATCACATTCAATTATTTCTTTTATCTCTTGTTCCTGATCAATCAGCTATCATTGCTCAAAAAACATATAGTCCTTGCTTGACAACATCTGGAATGAAATATATCATCAATTGTTGTACTTGATGAACTTTGGAATGGATTGCAATAACCCAAGGATACACCCAAAGCCTCATTGATTCTACACCTAGACATTTGGTAGTACTGATTAAATATTCTGTCATTATCAAATAAATTTCACTGTAATATGTCTGGTCTTTCTTGGATAAGAGTCTTGTGGGCAATTTTCCATTGTCCTCCTTTGAGAGAAGTGATTTTGTTCCATTGTTATACCAAAATTTCTCCAGAAAAGTATACCTTTTCATTCAAAGATATTCTTAAAAGCTTCCAACTTTTAGGTTTTTCAATACATAATTTGAATTACGTAAATGTATTTTGAGGTATTTAAGCAGAAAATATCGTTTGATGAAACAAACATGTAAAGATTTATTGCTTGATTTCATAGCTAATCAATGAATTTATTATTTTTTTTATGTAACTAAATTCTATGATTTTTTATCTATTTAAAATGTTCTAAATAAATATGAGCAATTTTTATTGCACATTCATCATTTGAGGTCATTTTTTTCTTGGTATACCAGTTTCATACAGAAGGAGTTTTGGCTTTCACAGAGGTAGATCAAACTCATAACATTTCTATAACAATAGTTATATAACATTTCTAAAACAATAATTATCAAAATAAAATTACTAGTATATTGTTACCAATTTATTAATACCCGGAAATGCTAAAAAAGTATTTTTCACAAATAACAAATCATATTTTAATGATACAGGGCACTATACAGATTGTTGATCTTTAAATATGTCCAATATGCTTTTTTTAAATATCAGCTTCTTTTTAAATTTTAGTTTTTATTGCAAAATACACCACTCAAATATCTGTAAAATCTTATGATATGTGCCTTAAAACGTATTTAATTTCACTGGGTTCCAGTAGATCAATTATTTCTATGAGTCTGCCTCTTTTATCAACATATTTGCAACTCTCTGCATAGTTATAATAAAACGATACCATATTTATGATCTGCGGAGCATAATAATAATATAACAGCAATCACAATAAAAGCGTAATAACAATAAAATAATAAAGTTTTGTTGTTTTTCACTTCTATAGATTGTTAAAATTAATTATTTATGAATAAATTAAAATTAAATCGGATAATATTATAAAGAATATATATATATAAATAATGCAATAAAATATACTTTTCGCGTACTTTTTTTTAACTAAATGAATATTACTAATAAGACGTTATTTTCGAATAACACATTTCAAAACAAGACTTTGGGTGGAAATTTTATAATTTTATTTTCAACTGAATTGGCAATATCTGGGCCTTTAAAAACCTTTAAGAAATTATTTTACACAAAAATGTAAACAATATACATTTTCATAATTTCATTAAAATAAAGGCAAATAACTACCAAAATGCTTTATATTTTACACAAGCAGACTTCGACGTATGAAAAATAATTTAATAAATATTGAAATACAATAAGAAATATGTTGTTTTTACTAATGACACTAGGACAAGCCAAGCTCTCTATGTCTCAGCTATGCAAATTTAAGTCAATTGGGGGCGTCTTTCGCTTTAATCAGAAGGTGAAAGTACGACTTTTGTTCTTCAAATCCTCCGATATATGGCAGCACCAGAGTATGTACTCCCTCAATTTTGGCATTGATCTGAAGAGGGAGTAAATTTCTCCAGACAATTGCATCCATGGTAACTGCTCAACGACTGACCACAGGACTTTCTATTCCACGGATTTAACGAGCACGTATATCGCATGTACTCGGTGTGTCTTTGGCGGCATTGGGTATCGAAACTCATCCTTTCGGATGGAAGGCCGATACCCTAACCACTAGGTTACCACAGCCCCCAAAAATAGAAATATAGTTAATTAAATGTAATTTGTTTTAATTATAATGGAACACCTAATATTTTCTTAAATTTTTTTAAAAGAACAAATGATTACAATATAGAAATATCTCGAATTAAAATAATTTGAAATGCATATTAATCAAATAAACATAATGTAAGTTCGAAATACATTTAAATATAAAAGATAAATACACTGAAAGATATTTCTTTATAATAGTTTACCTTTGAAAATGAACGTAAGTATATTTATTACCGGTTGGAGATTTTCTTTCTTTTTCATTGATACTAAACATAGGATTAGACAAATATGAATTAGAAACGAGAAAAAAAGTTTTATAAGTGAATTAAATTACACTCTTTAGTATAAGAAAATTTAGATTTAGAATAAATATGCTGGATGCAAATTTAAAATGTAACATATAGTTAAATACTTGTTATGAATCAAAAATCTTCAGTATCAAAGTCTTATACTACAAGTATATTAATGTAATAAAACTTTATGAATAAAGCCAAGATGGCTACCATTCATTTAAACTTTAGAGGGCAATTATATTCACACACTATCTTTAATTAAGATGACGGGACTGCATTCAAAACATTCTAAAGATCCTCGATTGGGAATTATATTAGAATACAATAATAGTTCTGACGAAAATGCTTAATAGAATGAGGTCCCTTTAATTGTAAGTGTTCTGAAATCATACTAATAATAACATATCTGTGCGAATTTCGGTTGAACTTCAGGTCAATTAAATCTAACACACTTTTTAGTTCAGATGCTTTCATGTTCTTCTTAATAGTTTTGAATACTTATATCCATTTATTTACTTTCACGAAGAAATAATATGTGGAGCAGAAGACCATTTACCTTCAGGTTTTGTTAAATGTATAGTTTTTCAATTTATATTACTGGCCATTAAAATTTCTACACCAGGAAGAAATGCAGACAACAAAATGATATTTATTGGTCAAATATATTATACTAGAAATAACAAGTGATTAAATTTTCAAAAAAATTGGTTGCATAGATTCTGAGAAATCAGTACTCAGAACAACCACCTCTGGCAGTAATAACAGCAGTTATAGGCCTGAGAATTGAGTTAAACAGAGATTGGATTGCAAGTACAGGTACAGATGCCCATGCAGCTTCAACACGATGCCACAGTTCATCAACCGTAGTGACTGGCGTTTGGTGACGAGCCAGTCGCTCGGCAACCATTGACCGGACGTTTTCTATTGGTGAAAGATCTGGAGAACGTGCTGACCAGGGCAACAGCTTAACATGTTCCGTATCAAAGAAGGTCCGTACAATACCGGCAACATGCGGTCGGACATTATCCTGCTGAAACGTAGGGTTTCGCAGGGGTCGAATAAAGGGTAGAGCCACGGGTCGTAACGCACCAGAAATGTAACGTGCAATGTTTAAAGCGAACAAGAGGTGACCGAGACGTGTATCCAATGGCACCCCATACCATTTTGCCAGGTGATGGGCCAGTATGACGATGACGAATGTTCGCTGCCAGTGTGCGTTCACCACGATGCCGCCAAACACGGATGTGACCATCATGATACTGCTCACAGAACCTGGATTCATCTGAAAAGATGACGTCTCACCATTCGTGTGCCCAGGTTCGTCGTTGATCACACCATTGAAGGCGCTCTTGTTTATGACGCAGCGTCAAGGGAAGCCGCAGCCATGGTCTCCGAGCTGAGAGTCCATGCTGCTGCAAACGTAGTCGAAGTGTTCGTGAAGACACTTGTTTTCTTCAAACGACCCCGTTTCTTGACTCACGGCTCGTGACGTGGTTGCACGATCCATTACGGCCATGCGGATAATATGCCTGTCTTTTCGGCTGCTAGTGATAGGTGGCCGTTGAGATCCCGCATGGCGTTCCGTATTACCGTCCTGAACCCATGGATTTCATGTTCTGCTAACAATCATTGGATCTCGACCGACGCGAGCAGCAATACTGCGATAAGATAAACCGCAATCCCGGTACGCTGCAATTCGACCTTCATCAAAGTCAGGAACGTGCTGGTACGCATTTCTCCTTCTCACACGAGGCATCACAACAACTTTTCACCAGGCAACAACGTTCAAATGCAATTTGTGTATGAGGAACCGGCTGAACAATTTCCTCATTTAAACACACTGTAGGTGTCGCTACTGGCGCTTGCTTTGTTTGAATGCGCTGAAAAGGGAAAAGCTAATCATTTGCATATCACAGCACCTTCTTCTTTTCGTATAAATTTCACGTCTGTAGCATGTCGCCTTCTTGGTGTAGCAATTTTAATGGCCAGTAGTTTATATATACATGCATGGTAAATTATACCAGAATAGTTTATGAATCACTGACATAAAAAAGTAGGAATAGATATGGATAATATGTAATCAAGTTTACAAGTTATTTTTTCTTGAATTCTTGAAATTCTGGAATCTGTTCTGTCTTTTGAATATCTGTTATAACAAGTTTTCAGAGTCAGAATTTAGTTTTCTATAGGATTTTAAGCTGATTTCGATATCAATTTATAGTTACGAGCGCATGTATACATCACATTCAGCTCAAAAAATAAATCTTAAATCATAAAATTGAAATATAATTGCATTTCCTACGCAATATTTTGACGAAGAACAGTCATACATATCTTAGTAACTGGATAAGTGGTTGTGAAATTAAAATTTAATGTCATTAATTTTTATTCATAATCTTTTCTTACTAATTGTAAATATTCTTTTCAGAATAGTGCATTAAATAATTAAGTTTTCCAATTATAGTCAAAAAGTATTCTCAAATTAATAAAAAATTCTCTTAATATGCTTTTATACATTTTGCTGATTTCTTTTCTATCTTTTTGACTTGAAAAAAATTTGTCCAATATTTCTGAAAATTTCAGAACATTCTTAGTTTTTTCTTATCATTAAATTAATAATAATTTAAAATACATTTAATAATTATGTTTTAAGGAAATTTAATGCTTTAAATTAACTAAAATAAGAAATTCACTTGCATTTCTATGATTTAAATAATACATTTATTAATAACAATGTCTGTATTGTGAAAAATATTTTTAATAATAAGGTAACTGACAAAACCTAGAAAAACAATGAATTTTCTAAAGAATTCTCCTTATTATTTTTCCTTATAAAGTGCTTAATATAAGACTTGTTTCTGGGAAATGTTTCGAAATAATTTATCACTCAAAATTTAAAACCATTTTTTTTGATTAAAATTTATTTACTCAGGATTTTGACCAAATATTTACACACATTAATCCATAATCGAATTTTCTTAATTTCAAAATTTCTTATGATATCAAAATGCATTAGATAACTTCTAAGTGCATTGTTGAAAAACACATAAAAATATGTAGGTCAGCCATTTTAAAGAATTAGTGTATCTATGTGTTACATTAGCTACAGTAAATATTTGAGAAAAAAAGAAAAAATATTTCATTAGAATCAAATGAGATTTTGAAAATTAATGACAGTATAACTACTTTGTCAGACTTACTCTTTAATATCAATATCTAGTTTATAAAATTAGGAAAATAGTTTTTAAAAGCTTACTTTTATTTACTGAAGCTTTTCAGAATAAAATAAGTTAGTTTTTAATTAAATATCTTAAAAGTTTTTGTAAACAATAATTTAAAATCGTGAAGAAAACAATTGTTTTATTCCATTTGTTCAAGTCTGAAATTATTGAATGATTTGAAAGTATGTTAAATTGCTTATTAAAATAAAAATATTTAAATTTAAATTTGAAATTAAATAATAGTTTTTGTGTACTTTACAATTTTTAAAATTTTAATTTGCAAGGATTTTAACTGGATTATATAAAATGAATTTTTAAATTTAAAATTTTTTATGAAGTATTATGTTTTAATTAAATACAGCCTGAAATTAAACTACTAGAAAAAGTAATTTGAGTGGAATTATACGAAATATTTTCAGGTTAAAGAAATATTTGCAGATTAAGCTGAATTATTACTGCGTATAAGATTTAAATACAAGTATCTAAAATATTTATCACAATTTTATTTAACATTTCGCAGAAGGCTTTTGTAACAAAAAATTCATGGTTAAATTTGCACCGTTCTTTACTCTAAAGTATTATTTTCTGATGTAGTTAATTTTTTAATGTGTTTATTTTTAATAACTATAAAAGCAATTTAAATGTTACCGAAAAACAATTCTTAATTAATTTAAATTATATCAGTTTGTGTGTAAGATTTAAATATATACATTTTAACGTTAATCATATTGTTAGATAGCATTTAAGCCTGGAATATGCAAAAAATATTTTCTCGCTGAAAAATTAAGAAAATTATAAGGCGTGTATATACTTATCAAAACTTTTTTTTAACTAGATAATTATTAAGGAACATCCTTTACATGTAAATATAAATTCTTAAGAAATTATATATAGTATAATATATATATATATATATATATATATATATATATATATATATATATATATATATATATGTATGTATATATATATATATATATATATATATATATATATATATACATATACATATAATATATATATAATTATTAATTTTTGGGCCATAATTTGCTTATGTAATATCAAAATTCATTGCTTTAAAAGAGTCTATATGATCATTCAAAAGTATTAAAATTACCAAGAAAATAAATTTTTTGAAGTAAAAATATAAATGCTTTAAAGTTTATTAAGTAGAACGAATACATAAATAGTTTAAATTTATTTAACGTAAATATTATATAATATATTATATTGAAAAGTGTATTTTTAAGTTATTTCAGCTGTTCAAAATTGCATACAAATGTTGTATTAATTTATAGTGGAATGTTCATGTTTCAAGGCTTTAGAGCCATAAAAATGATAAAATTCTCGTTGCCATCTGTTTCAAATTCTCATTGTATATCTACATTTTCAAGTACCATATTTATATTCACATTGCGTGAGAAATGGTTCTTCAAATGCCTTAGTGCAGAAAAGAAATATCACGACAACATTTTACTCTGCACCGTGATATGTAAATGAGAGAGAACACAATTTTTCTGTCTTTAGATGGATTTGTTAAGTCGTTGAATATTTGTGTTCCGTTTGAAAGCTAGAAAAAAGTTTCTTCAATTTCATTTTTAAAAATACGACATTCGTCAGAAAAAAAGAAAACTTATTTTTCCAATGGTCACTTATTATTATGATTTTGACTTTTATTGGGGTTATTAATAAACTTAGAATAATCTCAAATTCTTAAATGGATTGCATTTTTATATTAAGTTGTTATAGAATTATTATTTTGTCAATTTTTTAAATCATAAACCCGAACTGCTGTTCAAATTTCATTGTGTTTTTAAATCTTTAACTCCTTGAAGGAAACTAAAATGAAATTCATGTATAATAATATATGAAATATATATGAAACTCATATATTAATGACAACACATTTTGAAAGATATTGATATGTAAATAAAAAGAATTAACTTCAAATTCCTTCATTTTCCTTTCATGTTTGAATTAAAATTCAGTTTTTACAACATGAATAAAAATATAAATATGTCCAATAGAACTAAATGTTTATAATCAATTTACAATAAGAATTCACTTTATGCCATTAAATTACTGAAAAATTAAATATGCATGCAAAATATTTTGCATGTCTTAGTAGTGAATGATTATGATATGCAAAATTAATTATATACAACTGATTAAAGAATGTAATGATTTTACAGGAAATCTGATTAATTCAAAAGTAAAATCAAAGTAAAAAAAGCAACTCGACTACTTTGAATGTATTTTTGCATAATATGTATTATTTTGACATTTAAACTGAGGGAAACAAATAAATTAGTTATGTAAAAAATTGTGGTTTAGATTATCCCACAAATAAGCAAGTGTTGGTTTGAAATTGCAGGAAATTAATACTAAATTTCATTAATATTGTCATAATTGTAGAAAGCAATATTTATGCTTCATTAAATAAAACGTAAATTAATTAGAAAATATTTTTGTTTAGAAATTTTTTCTTTCAAAAAAAATTAGTGCGCTTATTAATTATTGTGGTTCTTAATTCATTTAGTGCTGAATAACCCAATTTAGTGAAAAAAGTATTCAAAAATATAAAAATGATCTGAATATCATATATTATTAATTATCCATTAGAAAGATGAATGTATGGATGAAGAAATATGGAATGCAAGACATAAGACACTTCCTCATGTGAGAAAAAGGAAGTTGGATTTGTTTATAAATATATTCATGAGAATACATTGTATTGTGCAACAATCAGTGCCTTTATTTGTCTCTTCTAAATGAATATTTCCTCTGAAAGAGAAGTGGGATAGGAACATAATTTCTTTCTTTACTAAATTAATACTCCATGTTTACATCATAGTATTTATTAAAGTTCATGTTGATGTCATTTAATGATAGCCTAAGAACCAAAAGTTGATGTAAGCCATATTTAATGGTCATCTTGAAAATTACTACCCAGGAGAATTTATTACATATTAGATTCAATCAACCTATCACAATAGATGAAACTAGGAAACTTTCAAGCACCCACTACGATAGGCGTTTAGGCAAATGGTATACGTTTTTAATCACTCAATAATAGCTGGAACTGTGTGAACCCAAGACCTTTATTTACCATGATTGTTGCATTAAGATTCAACCTAAAATAGTTTAGCTAAAGAAAATTGAAAAAAACGGTTTGGCAAATATACTTTGATTTCCAATATCTGAAGGTAAATTGAAAAAAAATTCAACAATTATTTCGAAGTTATTTCAACATTTATAAATTTGTATACAATGTTTAATAACACATGATGAAGAAAACAGTAATAGGCAAAATAGTGATGTTACATTTGGAATCTGTTATGAGTAAAAAGAATAAATCTGTTTTTCATATATGATAGCAAGAATGCAAATTTCTCAATTAAATATGCAATACTTAATCTAGAGTAGTCAACTATTGACAAGGACGTCCTGGTATAATATGCTAAAATTTGCTTTATCATATAAACTTGCTTTACCAGATGGCTAAATGTAAATCCTGTGGTGGTTTGTAATTAATGAGAGATGTTGATCAATATTCGTCTTTGTGTTCTGGAAAACAGAGAACCGAAATTCCCTCTCAACTAGTATTCTTCTTCATTACAAACAGTACGTCAAGACAAATGTCTGTACAAATGGTGCCAAGCCACTTGTTCATGTCATGGTAGAAGAGGGAACATTTAAAGTTGGTATATCAAAATGTGCATTAAGCATCTTATAAATGGAGTCCTGTTTCCATTACAGAAAAATCACAATTAATCAAATTCTAAATTATTGATGAAATTTAGGTTGGAAACTTATTTTCTGTGAATAGATATGGGATGAGTGTTTTTAATAATAAATATTTTCCCAATATTTAAAAGGTTTAATGATGATTTTTTATAGAGAAATGAAAATGTTTTATGATAAATGATTAATTAAATTTAATAATCTGTTATTATACAATTTTTCAAAATACATTTAATTAGTTTAGTAAAAACTTTTTTTATAAATATTTATTTCTATAAGTAGAGAAAAAGTTTTTAATAGTTTTATCATTTCATTAGTAAAAGCTTTCATATTAATTGATTTATATATATTGAGATAGTTATCTTTTAAATTGCAATAGTGAAATCTTTAATCTTAAGTTTTAGTCACTGAAGACACATAAAAGCTATGAAATTATATTTTTTAAGAAATTGGTGCCATATTTTTTTTTTAAAAAAAAGAATTCTAAATTCTTAAAAACTTTTTTTGCTTATAAATTTTTACATATTGCTTTTTAAACTTGTTATATGGACAATTCTTGTTTATTATTTCTGCGCCAAACACCTAAAAGCTCTAGTGCATACTGTTAAATGTTCCGAAAATGTGTTCTTGAAGAATGCAGGAGGGAAATACAGAAACCTACCAAATCAAGTTATTGGGAGTAGGATCAAAGTAGCAATGCAGAGCGTTCAGCAGTCTATGACCTATATTTCACCAGAATGAAATCCTACATTAGAGTGTTGCAAGCAGACGAGGGATTTGTCAGTGAAGACGAAGTCGTCCCATTCCTTTGTAAATGTCAGTTGTTCATCACACCCATGACCTGCAAACTGAGTCAAAGATAAATGAAGATTTGTATACGTTATGTATACTTCACTCCCCTACAAACGACATCAAATGGTATGAATGGATACTGAATGATGTTTGGTAAAGCTCCTTGGAGTTAGGTACAGGGAGTTCACTGGTGTCATCTGTCAACCGAATGATGTTAACAAACTGCTGTGCTGTTTCGTGTTGTGAATGAGCTATTACCAACTGTCATGGTCATGTGCCCATCATCAGTTCTAGGTTGAAAAGAAGTGGATGTTTGATAAAGCTCCTTGGAGTTAGGTACAGGGAGTTCACTGGTGTCATCTGTCAACCGAATGATGCTAACAAACTGCTGTGCTGTTTCGTGTTGTGAATGAGCTATTACCAACTGTCATGGTCATGTGCCCATCATCAGTTCTAGGTTGAAAAGAAGTGGGTCTAATAATTCCCTTTAATCTATCTTTACTTCCTGAGTATGGCGTTTTCATATCTGTAGAGCAATTGATAGGTTTTGTCAAACACGATCACCGGTTTTTTTTGACAGATTAATCGCAATTCCTATAGACTATTATTCTTTTCCAGTCAATCACAAGAACTTATTCCAAAGACGTAAAATGTCTTCTAAGAGGCAGATTTAAACAGCTTACACTACAGATGCACGAATATTTCATTGTACTTTATACACATGTGTGTGCAGGTGCATACTTTGAGATACATTTTAAAATTTTGATTTAAAGAATAATCTCCTTAACCCAAATCTAATTCTGACAAGGGGAATTAATTATAAATCTGTATAAGATTTATTACACTAATTCCTCTCTTCAGAATTGTTGTTAAGTTTCTCAATAAGTTTCTCTTTAATCCACTTTCAACACAAATCATTGATATAAGATTCCAGATTAAATGAGTGAAGGACCTAAATTTCTACATGCTTAGCATTGCAATTTATAGTCTAATTGATTGAAATACAAAATTATCGGATATAGATTAAATGTATTTGCTGGAATATTATATTAGAATACTAGAACTAATGTAATTACTTCGGAATTATATATTACTCTACCTTGTATGGAGATAATTAAGTTATTAAAGCAAATTGCATTTGATTCTAATTAGTAGCAGAATGTGTCTGAGGTACACTCTTAAATTAAAATAAATGACACTTTAAAACTCTTATATTTGCATACTTATATACACATATGTATGTTAAATAAACACACACACATATATGATTTTGATTATCTAGTTAAAATGAATTTCTTTATAAAATATAATTATTGAAGTCTAACAAATGCGTAAGTTTCAAAACGTATTTCAAAAACAAATGTAAAAATTAATTTCAGAAATAATTTGAAGGTTCAAAACATGAACTTAATTTAAAATATTTGATTTCATTAATTTATTGATTTAATAACCTACATTTTTTGAAAAGAGTGAAACATTTTATCACTAAAAATATTGAATATTTAATTTAATTTCTTTTATATTATTTTCTTTTTTTGTAATTCTCCTAAATATGAAATGTCATATAAATAATAGTTTTAAATTAATTAACAAAAGTTTTAACATAATCGTCAATTTGTGCGCTTTTATCAATATGAGAAGTAAAAACAATATATTTATATTTAGCTATTTTCATTAGATACAAATGAATATACTCTAAGATTAGCTTATATTAAAGAGCAGTCATGCACTGATATCTGTTGGTATTATAGGTTATTTTTGAAAATGTATAAAATTACAATCCTTTCTTTAAAAATATTAAGTTCCTTTTTACATAAAAATATGCAATTTTTATTGTGTGTTAAATTCCAAAATCATTTTATGTATTTTTAATGGAACTTTCTAACTAATCTTCTAACTCTTCTTTTTTTAACTAAGTTTTTTGTTATCATTTGGTTTTTACTCTTATGTTAATTTTG
Organism: Latrodectus elegans; assembly: GCA_030067965.1. Lineage (NCBI taxonomy): Eukaryota > Metazoa > Arthropoda > Arachnida > Araneae > Theridiidae > Latrodectus > Latrodectus elegans. The sequence goes on along the minus strand of CM057816.1, from coordinate 77,199,005 downwards.
TAATATATTTTGTAACACTGTAAAAGAAATAACTTTGGCATAATTGGTTAGGGCATCGGTCTCATTAACGAAAAGCAGTGAATTCAAACAATGGCTTCATAAGTTATTTATGTTGTTCTATATAGGCCTATAGATGGCTGAAACACGTTAAATAAGTCATGGTCAATGTCTTCTAAGTGAAATGATAACATTTGGAGAGGAAGGTCAAATATTGAAGTCTTCTGCTTGGTCTTTGCATTTAAATTATAAAGATTCTCCATCAGTTGCTTCCAGTAACAGGTAACTATAAGGTATATATATATATATATATATATATATATATATATATATATATATAATATATATATATATGTATAGACATAATATAAATATATATATCTATATATCTATCTATCTATATATATATATATATATATATATATATATATATATATATATATATATATATATATATATATATATATATATATATATATATATATATATATATGTACATATATATATATATAATTTGTATTTTAAAAATATAAATAATAATTGTGTCCTTCAAAAGTGAATTTTTTTTCTTTTTTGTTCTTAATTATCTTTATTAGTGTCAGAATTTAAACTGAAATTTTAACATTATTTGATGCATGTTGTCAATATATATAAATTTATTCAAAATGACTTTACCTTTAGATTAAAAATATCTACTTTTACAAATGATTTTGAAAACATTTTGATATTTTTAATCTTCTTAAAGTAAGTAAAGTGATAAATTAAACCACACTTTATAGAATGTACCCTAATTTATCCATTGATAAATATTTCATATTTTCATACATGTTTAGGACAGAAATCAGACACTTATTCTTGTTAAAAATAGAAAAAACCTTAAATTTCTAAAATATGTATTCACAATAAATTTAAGATTACAATACCTTTAAGGGTGTTCTTGTTAAATAAAATAGAATGTTGAATTCATACAAGAAAGTAATAATTATTGAAAAAATTTAAGTAGATATTTCATAAAATTTTCTGGAAAATTTTTTTAATATCAAATGACATAGAAGTTTACAAGTATTTAAAGCCTATTTCTTCTTTTTCGTGTAAATTTTAAATGTTTATCGAAATTGCAAACCTAAGCAAATCATGTTTAATGAAAGTCGGTAAGTACTATTTACATTAATACACAGAATTATCCAATAAGCTTAATAATAAAAAAGAAAAGTTGTCAATTGAATCAACTGCATGTTAATAATTATTATAGAATTAATCACCGACACATCATTTGAAAGGTATGTCAAAAGTTTAAATAATTTTTTATATTTACTATTTTAAATTTTTATATCACAAAAAGCAGAAATATTCAATACTTTTCTTTATGATTAAAAAATTGGCATTCAAATTAGTGATACAGCTAATAAAAGAATTTCTTGTTTGAAACATGATTTTGTGTGATGATGTATCTATTTACTCAGAACACAGTAACAGTTGATAATAAAAATTAATAATCAATAAGAATAAATATTTTTTTTATTAATATGAAGTTATTTGTAAATCAATTTTACATTAATAAATAGTTAACTGTATTGATAAAAATGTTCAATATTGTTTTGAAGCACTTAGTATCTAAATTCATTTTTTGTTAATACATTCTTTTAAAAGAATTTCAGTTTTAAAATTCAATTCAAATTTAATAAACAATATATAATTAAGAATAAATTAAAGAACTTTATTTTAAAATATGTTTAATGCAACAATTAAGTTAAAATTTTGCATTAAATATTAAACCAAAATATCATAAAACACTTTTATTTTAGACTTTTGAAATTTGATTAGTAATTTAACACCATAGAAGCGTTTCATGCTGAAAATTAAATCTATAAAATTATTTTAGAGAGGATATATAAACATATGAATTTTTAAAAATAAATAATGCGATTTTAAATATATAAAATTTAAATTTGGTATATTCGACACGAAAGGATTATGCAATTATTGTTCTTTTTTGAATAAAAACATTTTTCTTCATTAAGTCGTCAAAAATAACAAGTATTTTTTGTATAAGTATTTCTTCATTTAATACAGATATATAAGTTGCAACTCGCATAAAATTCTTATTCTACAAGTTTTCAAGCATTGACTTAAGGCACTAAGTGTTCAGAAAAGAAATAATGCTCTGAAAAAGAAGTAAATAAGAAAGTAATCTGTCGGGAGAATAAATATTAGAATTAACTCGCCAAGCGTAACTAAGTCTCAAAGGAAGACCCCAACGAAGAAAATTGTATACTCATGAGGAGATTCTTCAATTGAAGTACTAGGGAAAACATAATATCGGTTACTTGTTTACAGAACCCTATTATTGAACCGCCAGAATAATCGTTCTTAATGATCTTAAGGAAGTATACTTTGCTAATGACACTACTTTTCTTCCGTTCGAGACGAAATACAAACGAAAGTACAGTTAAGAATTACGAATTTCTTTGTTTGAATGAATAAAAGTGTTATCTCAAAGAGAGAGTTACATTGATTTCCTATTTTAGACCTATAACATAATATGATGAACATTATTCATTTATTTATTTATATAATGTATGAAAAAATATTATAATCAAAGCATTATCAAAGCTTTTCTCTTAATTGGTATTTTATTTCATGTGTATAACGGTAAAAGTATTTTAAATATGAAATAATGAATGAAGTAATATTGTTTAACTTGCTTAGGTAAATTACATTAATCACAATATTTTGAATTGTGAAGATCATATTGCATAGTTTTTGGAAAAATTGGATGAGCAATTGAAATAAAAGTGGCTAAATCTTTCATATAATTCTCAACTACATCAAAATTTCAATTAAGTTTAAAATATGTTGTTTATAAATATGAAAGTATACCATAAATCCAAGGCAAATAAGCAAATATTCTTTTTGAAGTTAACATATACAGGAATTATTTTATGTATATGACTATATTAATAATAGGATTTTAAAACCAAATTAATCCAAATAAGATAAGCAGGAATATTCAGCTCATATTCATAAGATACAAGCAAAGGAGCAAAGGATATTTTCCATCTTTGCAAAAATGTATTTAATAATATCACATTGTAAATTTTAAATGCGTATAAAAATGCTGTCAACACGATAATATGAATAGATGTTATTTATTGATTGTGATGTTAATTTTTGTTAGGGATGAAAGAATTTAATTAAATAATCTTAATAATTCAAGATTCTTCGGAAGTTTGAAAGACGTCAGGAAATTTACGAAGCAGAATATCATCTATACGCATTCTTTATTGTAAAATAACAATTTATTTGTTAAAATATTCTAAATATGCAAAACTTTTGAGCAGTGTTTCCTCAAACACTTGAGCATAATTTCCACATTATTTCTCTTCATCATATTTTATTTAGAGATTCAATATACTCTTAATTGTTTTCTAAGAAATATTTGTAAAAACTATGTGAAACTTAGAGATGGTAAACAATATGTTGTTAATATTTAATTGTTTGTCTCATCTATTATTACGTTTTTTATATTATCTTGTTTGTCAGAAAAATCTCTTTTTTTATTTAGAAATGTTCCTTCTTTACTGGTGATATAAATGATTTAAAAAATTTAAGGAATTTTTAATGAATTAGATATATAGTACATGAAGTTAGATATCATAGTAATTTTATTTAAGGACTTTCTATAAAATAAAGTCTTTCAAATGTTTTCCTTTTGTGTTAATCTAAAATAGAATATAATTGACTCAAATATTGCTATCGTCTCAAATTTTGTTTCTAAATTTAATTCAATCGATATAAAATAGAGTTTTAATTTCAAAATATATATGATTCATTAAAATAAAAATATGTTGATAATTCTTTTATTTCATTTGGCTTAGGAAAACACTGTTATTGTATATTTTCACTAATAAAATAAAGTATTTGATTGAATATGATTTCTATTATTTCAAGCTAGAGTGTTATATTAAATAATAGTATTTAAAGTGTTTTATTGCATAAAGAAAGATTATTTATAATAAATTATACATTAAGTACATATTGAAATTAGAAGACTCGAAATCATAATATTCAACACTGTCTTAGGTAAATATTATTAAGTATTCTTGCGATAGCTTTTCTAATGCGTAAAAAAGAATTTAGTTAAATATTCTCTCAGATGATTTATAGTTTCTAAGTTATGACCATTGTAATAATTTTTCAATTTGAAAAGAATATTATGTTAAGTCATTTATAAAACTTAATTAATAAAAAAGCATGGTTTGAAGACTTATCTTTTCTATTTACTTGTATATATTTTTTTAAAATTTAAAAATTAAATTGCTAGTTATTTCGAAATATTAGTTTCAGAAAATTATCAAAATATTTCTTTTCTCTTTTACACATCTAGATAACCTCATTTACCTAATCAATTTTACGTGAATCCATGAAAAGGTAACTATGTTTTAATTTAAAATTCTATATGCTCCATCTTTAAGTTTTGGTACATGCTGATGAGACGCTTAAATGTCTCGGAACCTTCAGTACACGATGCAGCAATTTGAAAATAAAATATCTGCATTGTATATATATATATATATATATATATATATATATATATATATATATATATATATATATATATATATATATATATATATATATATATATATATATATATATATATATATATATATATATATTATTCTATAAATGTTTACTTGAAAGTATTTCTTTTTGAGAAAAATATAATTTAATAAGTAAAATTACTAGATTTCTTTAACGGAAGAATATCGAAAATTAAAAGAACTATACAATATGACAGAATATAGAAAGAGAATATATTTTACGAAGAATAATTAATAGAGCACGAGATTTACTAAGATAAAATTTAATTTAGTTTATGTATTTAAATTTAATTCCTTCATTATGAATTTTAATAGAATATTGAAATATGATACTTTGATGTATTCTTTTCTGTAGAAAAAAATTTTACGACCAAAGATGAGTGAAATATTCATTACAGTTTGAGACAGTATTCTTTCATCGCTAACAATTATTAACCACAAACATTCAATTATCTGGAATGCGAAGAATATTATACCTATAGAAGTAAACGTTTAATTATTTTTGATAATTACAGCCATGAGCAATTAAAAAATGACTTTCTCACACAATATGCCAGATAATATATTATAAAATGAGAAAAAAACAAAACATTTTCATTTCATAATACATTTCTGTGAAATACTATTACTAGTAAATTCGAATTACTTTGATTTAGATAAAAATGATATCCCGATTTTCATAATTGAAATAAATATTTTTGAAGGATCTTTAATTTAATACAACTTTTAAATAAAATTATGCATTCAATCTTCTGTTTACATGTTAATAATTTTCTGAATCTAAATTTTGAATAATGAATAAATATGAAAAGTAAGAAAATTCATTTTGAATTCTATTCGGAACTATTTTTATGAAAATTTGATATGAAATATATAAAAAAATAATGATAAAGATAATGAAATTATTTTTGAATTTTTTCATATCTATGATGAGCATAAAATTATGTTTTGTAAGTAACAGTGTCTTGATATTTAAAAAAATATTTTTGTTATATCAAAAAGAGAACGATTATTTGTAATAAAAATTGTATTAGAATAACCAAAACAACATGCACCGTTTTACGGGTATGCGTAAAATGGTGCATGTTGTTTTATATACGATGCATTCCGTTTAAAATTCTGACATTTTACGTTTTACGCCAGCAGACCTCCTTCTTGACTCGTAATGAACTTTACCAATTTAGGTAGAAATCATTGAATAATTTATTTCATATTATTTTATATATTTCAATATACAATAAAGATCTCTCAAGCTCTTCTAAGCAATAAATAAAAAAATGAAAAAAATAAGTAAAAAAAATAATAAAAATAAGTAAAATTATTTACATCATTTATGAAGGATAGAAGTAACAGATAAGTGAGGAGTTTTCAACCAAATGAAGAGTTGCTCACAGTCATTTAAGAAATCCCATTAGATTATTGAGCTTTTGTCTAGAATGTGGATTTTTCATGACTTTCTTCTTAAATATTGTTTCCTATTGGAGCCTCCAAATGCCAAGATGTTGTAAATGGACAAGTTGTCAAGAAGTGAAGAGGTTTTCCCACGTATCCTATATGTGCATTAGACACCAACTGAAGTAGTAATCACGCTATATTCGGGATGATATTAGTTTACAATATAGACTTGTAAAATAAATATTGAGAGATTCCAAATATTGACTTTGGCACTAAAAATGTGGGTCATCTTAACATGATATGCCAATTCTGGTTCCTGCAGTTATGGAGCTTGTCTTTGTAGAACTGCAGATGTCTTTATGTGGCTTGGAATGACATTGGCGAGCGCTTGATTGCACAGGGTTCAAAGAAATGCACTCCTCAGGACAACTTTATAGTCTGAACCTAAATAAGTGTGACTTATTATGAGTTTATATCTAGAACAGAGACTATGAAAACGTACATAATTCATTGAACATCAATTTCCCATCTATAAAAATGGCTACCACTTATGAAATTGATGTTCTTCATTCAGAATCATTATAGCCCATTTTGGTAGAAATTTCTAACCGTCATGAAAGTCGTTCATTCAGCGACTATAGACATTCCAAGTATTTTGTACATTAAATTGCCATTCATATCTTTATTCAATAAAGTAAGATTTAATGTTATCACATTTGTTTTTTCCCCACAATGATCGTTTACATATTATTACGCATTTTAGACCACTATGTATTTTTCTATTAATATAATTTAAAATAACTGTGGCACACAATAGTTTATTCATTAATGTACAGTAAGATGCAGAGACATATTTCAAAATTTTAAATAATAATATATGTGCTTCTGAGAGTATAATAAGATTTACTGACTTCGAAAACGAGGCCCACGCTAAATGAATACTAAAAATAAACTTTTTTTTAAATGTTAAACGATGCGTTGTATTTCCCATTTCACTTCATTCTCAAAATAAATACTAACGACGTTTTATCAAGTATTATAAGAACTGCTTTTCAAATTGTGAAAATAATTCATTTCTCTTCAGCTATTGCCTTAAATAATTTTTCAGCAATCTTTATGATTTTTGAAGTGAAATATTAAACTGAATTTAAAAATATGTCAGAAATTATTTATCAAGATTAAATAGAACTTTATTATATTATTATCTAAATTAAATTTAATTCTAAATTCTGTCAATAACAATTTGTTACCTTTTAACAAAAACGCAAATTTAAAAATCTTGGTACACGTTTTAGTAATTTTTACAACTAAGTATAGAATTTTTCATAAAAATAAGAAACAGAAAAACTTTTTTGTTATACACTTTAAGCTTCAATCAATTGATTTATATAATTGTATTAAATGATTATCAACAATATAAGACCCTAAGAATTGTTTAAGATAACTGAATGTAATTGAAGCTATACGATGCACGTAATTAGATTTAGGGGCTTAAATTTTTTTAGCAACAATACAATGCCAAATAGAATCTTTAATGGATGTATATGCTATGACTTTATTGGCATGTTAAATTAAAAGGAAAGTAATTCATTTTTGTTAAAAGTTGATTAAAGATAAATCCGAACTGTGTTTATCTTTCACTAAAGTTACAGAACATCAGTGGCACAGGAAATTTCTCTGGGGTGTTTCTGTTATCTAACTAATTACAACAAGGAATTTTCTATTATCTAAAAGACTTATCTTTACTATCAATTAGTTCCGAGATCAAAATGACTGCAAAGGAAATCGAGAAGAAATAATTAAAGTAGCATATTTTGTTTTCCAATGTGTGTTCCAGCTTCTTATCTTGATTAATAAAAATTAAGAGTTCACAAGGAGGTAATTGCATTTCAGCAATTGTTTTCATTCTAAGCCTTTCTGTAAAGAATGTTTGTAGAATTGTTTAATGTATATGTAATTATGTCAATGGATTTTTATTGACATGGGACTTTTTTTACATCAATAATTTAAATAGGTTTTTTTATTTGAAAATGTAGTTTAAGTTGTTTTATTAAATTAGAAATGGAAATTTACTATAGAATATAAAATGAAGAAAAATTGTTCCTGAAGTACAATAAAATAATTTAATATATTACACAACTGATTCTAATACAAAAATATTCTTCTCTTAATCAGAGAGAAATATTTTATCTAAAATTTTAATACTTTTCTTATCATATTATAATATATGATATACAATAAAAATCTTTTAAAAATTTAAAATTATGCTTGATCTCCCATAAATATTGAAATTACGGAAGAAAAGCACCAAATTCCATACCATAGTTAGAAATAAGTAATACAAAACTTGGTTTTATTTCGTATTATTATTTTACTTTAAGTAATACGCATTTTGTAATTGCTATAAATGTTGAATTTAAACATGAAAAACTTAGAATTATACAATTATAAGAATTTATACAAATTAATCAAAGTCTAATATTTCATCGTAAATTTTACTTTCTTCTATGCAGATGTTCTTAGTTTAGTTTCCTCAAATGGTCGATAGGCAAAACGAATAAAAATTTTATTTATATCGATTCTTATATACAGGAATGTTTCTGCTTAAACATTTCAGATTTTTCCTTCTATTCTATATTTTGAACTCTGTTTATCAATCTCTTCATGTATCAATTTTTTAAAAATAAATTTAAATACATTTTATAAGAGTAAACAAAGTAAAAAATAAATGAGCTCTCATATTGATTAATTATCTTTCCTTTCAAAATCTATTTTAGTATAGCTAAACTATAATTGTTAACCCAAATTACACTATATAGGCAAAATATTTTGCATTTACATATATTATTAGTAATTTTTCATGTATCAGACAACTTTTGGAATTAAAAATATAGTGTTTTGCTTTGACTGTTTTCAATGATAATTTGCCACAAATCAGTCAAATTAATAACATTGGTAAATTTCTGATATATGAAATATCAATTACTTTATTTATAGAGTTAAAGATTTATTAAAACTCCTTTTACATACGTTAGTGAACATCTTTCAGTATTTATTTTACATTTTACCTTCTTATTAAGCATTAAAATATGTTTTGGCTCCATTCCAAATGATTTATTCCCTAGAGTTATCTTTGGGACCATCATTACTTGAAGCGTCTATTAAGCTAAATTTATTTTAAATGTTCTGTCTAATAAAAGCTGAGATTTATTGCTAGCAGTAAATTACTTTTACCCAAACACTTTTTAAAATTTATTAATTATATCCTTTTGTGCAAATTTTATTGGCGTAGCAAAAAGTTATATATTTAGTATGTTTAATGAAAAAAGAAAGTTCAAATAACATTTCATAAATTTACATCTTATATATAATTAAGAAAACAACTAGAGAATATGTAAGCACTATTTATATGTATATATTATGTATATATATATATACTTATATGTGTATATATATATATGTATAATGTATATATATATATATATATATATATATACATATATATATATATATGTATATATATATACATACATACATACATACATATATATATACATATATATATATATATATATATATATATATATATATATATATATATATATATATATATATATATATATATATATATATATATATATATATATATATATATATATATATATATATATATATATATATATATATATATATATATATATATATATATATATATATATATATATATATATATATATATATATATATATATATATATATATATATGTACATATATACTGTGGATGGTCCTAGTATCCCCATTTTACATGTTATTTGCTTTTATCCCTTGTAAATGTATGTTAATTTAAATCTGAATACATAAAATTGTTTTTCACATTTTTGACAAAATGTTTATCATTAATTCAGTAATAAACTATTTTTCCACAGAAAAAGCTTTATTTTTGGGAAGAATAAAAGTTTTATCACCAAAAAGACCTTCTGTTTAAAAATATATTTCCGATTTAAGCTATGGTTTAAGTTATCTAGATTTAACATCTCTAAAAATAGTCACAGTGGTATTCATAAAAAACTAGTTTTTATAGCTTTTGTACTTGCAAATATTTATGAATTTTTTTCCGAACTACACAATTCAATGCGTAAGATTGCATTTTTTTATTTCACAATATCTTAAAAATCATTTAATCCTCAAATAATGATGGTTTGTTACCAAAGTTCAACTGAAAATGTTATTTATCATGCATTTTAAAATTATTTCTTATTTTGTAATAAAAATGTAGCTTTTAATTAACTAAATAAAATTACATCGAAATAAATTTAAGATTTTCAAAATCCTTGAACAAAATATAATATGCTATCATTTTATGTATGCATCTTATTTTTTATAACTTTTTTTCATTAAAATATGAAACGAAATAAAAAATGTTTTATATTCTTAGTTTATATTCATTCTATAAATAATTATTGAAGAATAATCAATTACTAATTACTAAAGAGTAATAATTAATAAAGAATAGTTTTGTAACTATCATTAATTATTTTATAGAAACGAAATAAAAGATGTTAGAACAATATTCAACAATTGATAACCAATTTGAATAGACGTATTAACACTTAAATGTATTATAATTTGACAAAATTCACTCCAAAACTTGATTTCTAATTCTGATTATAAAGAATAAATATATTGCTTGTATAATTTGTGCGATGTACATTGTCTATGTTTAATGATTTATGTACATTTACTTCAATGATTTTATCAGTAAACGTATCTATAGCTAAGAGATAATTACCATAAGATTATGAAGTTATTTTAGAGCATTTAAATTTTATAACGTCAATTGGTATCGTAAATTGATAAATATTATCTGGAAGACATCATTATATAGAGTATATTGATAAAAAATTGTTGTTCATATTAGAATTTCATTGTGGTTTAGTAACAATGATTTGCTTTAAAAGTCGTTTTGGTATTAATTCGATTAAAATAAAACTGTCACTGTATTTCTTTATTTTCGACTACAGTAATACAAAATTTTCTTAAATATTTAGCAATTGTTTTTTCAAATGAGTACATTTTTTACTCTAGAATGAATTAAATACTGTGATTCCCATCTAAATCCATACATAGTATTTGTTCCTGACTAGCGTTTATATCTTTTATTTTGACAGTGGTTGTCATATTCAGATAATTGTACGTCAGTTTAGCATTAATATTTTATTAATGTTAAATATTCCACATTACAACAAAAAAGTTTTAGGAGAACAATGCGAGTTTAGTTTTGCCAGGAGTTGTTGAAATCCATTGATTTTTCAAACAGGCAATATTTCTGTCATTTTGACTCTATTCCTCTAATTAATATCTCCTATAAAAATTAATTTTTTTATATTTAAATATGAAATAGCAAGAAACATTTTACAGCTTTGAAATATATTTCTGAGAAATGAATTCATTAAAAATATAACTTTCACGTATCTATAAAATCTGAATATTGAAAAAGTTGAGAAAAATTTAAAATTATTTTGCTTATCGCTGAATATAAGGAAATGGATTTGCTATAGTAATGAATATAAATAGGTTCATTTTGAAAACTTTTTAGTAGGTCTTTCAAAGTTAAATTTGAATGCAAATAAAATTTAAGAATCATATTGGAGTCTTAATATATACACAAGCTTAATATTAAAATGAGAATTTAAATTTTTAATTTTTTTATTCTTCAATAACGCAATTCATAATTTTTGAATTATTTTAACTTAATTGAAATTTTAATAAAATATTCCGCTTACAATTTTACTATCGAATGCTGTCAGATTCTCGTCAAACTACAGAATCACTGATAGGATATGCTTGGAAATGTTTCTCAAATTTACAGATTGTCTTATTGAATTTTAAGAATTTATAGTATATATTGAATATATAATTTTATGTGGAGTAAAAATATAGAATGCAGGATGAAATAAATAAAAATTTTATAACTAAAATTTATAGGTAATAGACAAGACCTGTAAAATCCTATCTTTTATGTCAGAATTTTTGAACACAACTGTAAAAAAAATGATTCGGTGCATAGGAAATATTTTTTAAAAAAAGCAAGTTTAAAGGTAAGTTAACGCTTCTTTTACTGTAAAGCCTTTAGTTTTATTGAGCTAATTGCTATGATAAAGCAAAGGATCGAGGTACATTGGAATGAATTTTAACTATATTATAAGGGAATGAGATTAAATCTAAGAGGTCCTTCATCATTCTTAATTAATAGTGGATACTATATTCAAGTTTGAGTTAATATAGTTTGAGATATTGGTTAATTTATTTATGAAAGTAATTAAACTAAAAGAATGAAATATTATTTCCTTGAGCAAGGGAATCATAGTCATGTTTAAATAATTAAAACTTATTGTATTGTTAATGATATGTTGAATATGTTTCTGTATTTCTTATATGAATGTTACTCATCAGAAAATTTAACAAAAAAATAACATAATAATAATTTAACAAAAATATTACATAAAAATGAGCAAAAATGTTACAAAATATTTTTAAAACTTGAAAATAAGTTACAAAGAATTTATAGTTTCAGTGACTTTATTATATAAGTGCACACCATTTATTCCTAGTAAGTGCATTTTGTTCAATTAAACCAATTATATTGTATAAACTGTGCTTAATGCAGTGAAATCAAGTGAAATGAATAAATTTTCTTATAGGCTTTTCTCTGAGAAGAGCTTCTTTAACCAAATTGGTGCACAGAAATGTATGAATGAAAATAAAGTTAAAAATTGGAAAAACTACTTGTTTAAAGCTAAAATTTAAAGATATTTAAGAATATCTAAGAAATTTGATCAAAAATAAGGTACTGTCTTAAATTCACATAATTTAAATGCTATGCAATTTTTTGAAATTGCCTATAAAACCATATAAATATTAATGATGTCAATTGGCGTTAATTATGATATGTTAGTTTGTAAGACATTTCAACTCAATATAAATGATAATCATAGAGAAGAAGGCTGGCTTCCAATAATCAATAAGAGTTTAATCTTTTCATGAAATCGAAATGTAAAATAAATGACCTGAATTCAAGAAAGAATTTGCAAATTAATGAATAATTAAAAAAAGGGTCAAGTTTAAAATTGCTTTATATAATGTATTTTGAGATACTGTATTTTATACAATTTTTGGTCCTTCTATGTATACTTGCAATCTTTGAATATTAATCACAGAATACAATTGTCTTTACATTTAGAAGTAAATATATATAACTACTAATTTTGTCTCATTTGTTATAAGCTGTGTAATTTATTTTTGTAAGTTTCAAAAATAATTTAGGATAAATTCCGCGCCTTTCGCATGAAATTTTAAGACTCATGAGTTGGAGAGGTTTTCAAATAATTTAAATGTTTTAATCTGGTTAATTTTACTGCAAATAAAAAAATCTAAAACAAAAACAAAACAACAAGTAAGCAATGATAACGTCATCATCCTAATAACGATTTACTGAAAAGGGAATTTATTGTTAAAAAGGCTTTCTTAATAAAGCTCAGTTATTCTTATAAAATTAATAAAGCCTACTTTCTCTTCATGAGTAAACATGAAAATTTTAAATACTTTAAAATTCTTTCTTTTTTATTTCACTAAGTATGGGCTAATTTTTCTAGATTCTCACCAATAGTTTGAGAGTATATTCTAGATTGTCTCCAAAAAATACTCAGACAAATTCGGTATACTAGAATTTTTTATTTTACTCAACAAATATATTTTTGAATGCCTTCTGGATTTAACAAATTAAGTACCATCCTATTACAGTTTTTAATTTCACTTTATTCAAAGAAGGATATTTATCATTTTTAACTTAATAATACAAATATGACTAAAATAAAAATGAGGTCACTTCTTGCATTATAAGCAATGCAAACATCGAAAAATATCCTTAATGTTTTTATTTTTTATAATCCATTTATAAATATATAGTTCATATAATAATTATTCAAGTTAAAGTGTTTTGACAATATTGTATACAATAACATAATTCATTTTAATATAAATGGTTTTAGTTAATGAGTCCAAATTAATGGTACAGAAAGATATAGAGTTTAAAATTTTTTAAGGAAATTGTAAAATAATTATGTTATAAGTTTTAAAATAGTAAATTTTATTTCATAATACATAAATTGCTTAATAAAACCAAAAACATGCAGGACCGAACAAATGTGATTCAATGATGCTGTTTATTCAAAGATAATTATGCATTAGCTATTCATAAACAGTAACAATTGTATCACTTCTAAATTGCTTAAAATATTCGAAAGCTAAAATGTGTGAAATCATACTATTATTGTAGTTGTATAAGATATTGCGATTATGTGAAAGTATTTTACTGTACAGATGCACTGCATTCGTTAGGTTACAAGTACAATTTTTCGTTTTAATTACTGAGCAATATTGAATTTTAGCTTACTAACTATCAATTCTAACACATCAGAATATATTTAGGTATATATCCTCAAGTGATTAGAGTTTAGCTGTAGAAAAAATTCATGGAACTTTCTAGAAAAAAGAATTATATCATTTATTCAATCGCTTATTTCATCAACCAGTTCATCTACAATAAACGATAATATTTCAATTTGGATTCGTTTCACTATTATAAACTTTAACATCGAGGTAGTCTTCGATTTTATTGATTGTTATTATCACACAGTTAGGTAATTTTTTCGGATGTTTTCAGTTATTGATTATAGTTTTGTAATCAATATTTCTTCAAAATTCAGTTTAGTTTAAGTGAAATAAAAGTTCAACATTTTCAGCGATTATCAAAGCTGTGTACCATAAGACGCTTGTAAATCATATTTATGAGCAAATATAAGTTGTATTAAAACAGAATAGTATACAATAACATTAATAGCAGTAAGTTTAGTTTTGCAAAACATTTTTCTACTTACTTATAACATTTAATTTTTTAATTAGTATTTTGTGGCAATGTTAAATTGCAAAAGAAAAAAAAATAGTTTTCTAATTTTTCTACCATTACTGAACTATTGAAAACAGGTTGATAAAAAATGTTTTATATATATTTTATGTAAGTTAATGCATTGATAAAATTGATATGAATAATATAATATATTTATACTTAAGAAATGCATTAATACATGCAATTATATCTACAGAGTATTTTTATTCGAGAAATATGAACGTTAATTAAATGAGTGAAATAAAATATTTATGTTACAAATATTAATGTACGCTGAATATCTTCTTTTAAACGTATAATTTTAAAGGTGATGATACTTTCTGTGGTAATTACTTATTTATTTAACCAAATAAAAACTGAATAAAGTGACAATTAAACTGCTTTTATGTATTCATAAAACAAATATTGTTTCTTGGTGACTTTTTATAGTAAAAAATGTTTTGAAACAGGGATTTTCATATTAACGTCTCTACTCATTAATACAGAGAGCTAGGAAGAAGAAAGATAACCCTTATATAATGCAACCTTAGAATAATAAATTATTAATATTATTATTGATCGCAACATTTTCTGGAAGAAACAATTGTCTTGCTTTGAATAAGTTATATTTATGTTGACGAATATCTTTCATTTTCAACTCAATCTTTAAAAAAAAAGATAAATAAAACCATGTTTTTGGTGAGAGGATGAAATTTGATTAAAGTAAAAAATTTAGCAATTTATCTTATATCATTAATGTGAAAATAATGCTTTTCATGGGATTTTTTTGAAAAATCAATTGAATTTGTGCTTTTGTGCATTTTTCTAGAATATATTAGTCTAAGAAATGTATATATATATATATATATATATATATATACATATATATATATATATATATATATATATATATATACATATATATATATATATATATACATATATATATATATATATATATATATATATATTTGTCGTGGAGTTTTCACATAACTGGTTTAAATAAAAAAAGAAACAACCCATAATTTATTTGAATTTAACTTAAATATACTATTACAAAAATCGTAAGCTATTTTGGGTTGAAAATGTGCTAATAAATTTATTACTTGAGCCAATAACTAAAAGGTAGTAAAAAATTGAATAATTTTTATTTTAATGAAAATTTTAATGAAAATTTAAAAAGATTTTTATTTTATGGTGTTCAAGATTTTTTAGCTTTTTCTATCATATTTTGTTTGATATAACTCGTTATGAAAATGTCATATGTTTAATCGCTGTAAAAATTTAAAAATTTTGTACATAAGTAAAAAAATGTGTACATTTTTATTTATGAATATTATTCCTGTTTTATGTTCGATTCTGTTAATATATTAATCAAATTGAATTACACTTAAAATTGTAATAATGACAATTCTAATTTTCTGAAAAACATATTAATTGAAAGATTATACATAATAAACAACAAAATTAGATTCCATAGGTGGTTTTCCGTTTTTATATCAAACTGAATATTTAGTTAGAACTGATGAATTTACATACCTAAATGATAATGTTTTCAGTCAAGTTTAAAAATAACTATATAAACATAAAAAATCCTTTATTATCTATACATAAAATAATTATAGAAATATATAAAAATATAAATCTATGTAAAGTGTTATTTATTATTTAAATTTTCATAAAAATAATATTCATTAGTAAAATTATTAAAAATAATATTATAAAAAATCTTTTTTGTATGATAAGAAGAATTTTTCGTTGTTTTATTTCCGTATTATAAACTTATAGACTGATTATTGCAAAACACATTCATCTTTCGACTATATTTTGTCAACTCAGAAGCATCTTGTTCTGTAAAACAACAACTTTTATTTGGATCAAACTATCAAAAAGAAATAATGTTCAATGTTAAACATGTTGTGGTTTTTAAAAGTATATTGTTAAGATAAAAATTTACCTTTAAATATAAATAAAATATCAGTGAATTAGTTATCTTTGCGTGTTATAGGCTAGCATTAAGGATGGGTTTTGTCTTAAGCTTCAAATATGTTAATTCTAAAATGTCAATGTTATATAAAAGTATACGAGTTTTCCATTAAAATTGAGAATTTGTAAATTATAGAATCATTAGTAAATTAAGTTTGCACCAAATGATTCTATTAATTTTTGGCTCAAATAAATTTGAGTGAATTCTGAAATACAATTATAAATTGTTTTAGAATTAGCCAACTATAAAAAGTTAACCCGCATCTCAAATGTTTCGCACAATTAAGAAAAAAAATCTTTGAATCCAACAACACTTTTATCCGTTGAATCCAAATTTTATTTCTATATAACTAGAATAGTAATAAGTCATTTGAGACCGAGAAAAGTTCTTAAATAGTTTTTTTAAACTTACAGAAAACTTTTAACATTTTAAACTAATTTATGTTTTTATGTGTATTTTTTGAACACTTATTGCATTTATTTTGTTTTTTTTTTTTACAAGGAACAATGTTTGCAAATTTTAATTGATATTATAAGAAGAATAGTAAATATTATATTATATCTCAATAAAAATATAATATATTTACTTTTGAATGTATGTATATATTAATAATGTATATTTTAATGCAATAATGAATTGAAATCAAATGCACTATATGTATGAAGTTAAGAAAAAATTTATTTCCACAGTTAAGGAAAAGGCTTTTGTACAAACAATCTGTTCCTATGTAAAAGAGCTCAGATTTCTGCAA
The DNA here is from genome assembly GCA_030067965.1 of Latrodectus elegans. NCBI lineage: Eukaryota > Metazoa > Arthropoda > Arachnida > Araneae > Theridiidae > Latrodectus > Latrodectus elegans. Next base: position 77,181,326 of record CM057816.1, on the reverse strand, counting down.
TTTTGTACTGAATTATGATTTAGAGATATTCTAAATCATCAGCCATTAATATAAAAGGTTGCAAATTATCTTTCATTTTAAAACTTGCATAGTTATTTTAAATTAAATACGCTTATTAGAAGTGCTTATTAGAAAATATATATTCTAATAATCTTGAAGAATGATGCTTATTAGAAAATATATATTCTTCAAATTGTGCTACTGATAATACAAACAATTTAACGCAATTTTTTCAGATGATATAAGCACATTATAGACTTAATTGAAAGCAGTAAGCTGAAAAGCATTCATAAAAAGTTAATACAATTACTTCCATGAAAGACAATTTCCCCTGAGGAAACTTAACTTCTAAAGTAATATTTAAACTGAAAGATACACATAACAGAGATTACATACTAATTATTATTCAATGCATGTTGTGAAACGTTGTCATTAATTTTATTTTTTCTTTTAGAAATTTGCAAAGATTCAAAATTCGTTTTTTATTTGACATGAAGATATGCTCAAATGATATTAAAGCAAACATTAACACAAATAATAAAATAACAGTAATATATATATATATATATATATATATATATATATATATATATATATATATATATATATATATATATATATATATATATATATATATATATATATATATATATATAAATATATATATTTAGAGAGAGAGAGAGAGAACAGAAAATTACAAGAATATATAAAAACATTTATACTTAGCAATACGTTCAGCGCAAAAGTAGCTAAAATATAATTAATAATATATTTCATAAAATTAATAATCAAATATTAGATAGATAAGAATATAATATATTAGGAGAATAATACATTTAAAATACAATGAAAATATCGAATGGAGAATACTAAGATTATATTGATTCTTATTATTCTTATTATATTGATTCTTATTATGGATAAATTAACATACAATTATATAATAATATTATAATAATTATCTATAAATTAATGAATAATTATATAATGATATAATTATGCGTTAATTAATGTATTTATTTGGTTTATATATAGTATTTGGCGCGGTTGTTGCAGATTTGGACTTATATTTGAATATGGATTTGGATATGGTTTTAATTTGATTATTATAAATTAAATGTGTTTTGGCAACATTGGATTTTGGCTTATACAATTTAGATTAAATTTTGCTACTTTTATTCTGGCTTGAACTTTTGGTGTTGCTTTGGGGTGTAATGGCTTCTTTAAGATTATATCTTGGGCCAGTGCAAAAAAGCCATACTTGGTGCTAATGTGGTCAACAACCCCTGACGAACCTGGCCATGTTGGTACTTCATTCCATTTTATATTTTTCTTTGAAATTTTAAATATTTTTCCAACTACGAGTATTTTCTATTTTGAAAGTTTAAGATATATATTGAACATTTTTCCAACTGTTTACTATATTTCGTATTTTCAATGTATTGTTTTTCAATATTTGATAATTAATTTTATGAAATATTCTCTTTTATATATATATATATATATATATATATATATATATATATATATATATATATATATATATATATATATATATATATATATTTACATAATTTGAATTGTTTTTAAAATTTATCATTATTCTATGAAATATGACTGAACATTTTAATCAGAAGCTTCAGTCCGAGAAAATGTATCAAAGTTTCTGATATATAGAAAGAAAATCATAAAATAACTAATATGATAATTAAGTATCTATAAATACACAACAATCAATAAATATTTCACCTCTCTCTGAAAATATTTGGGCATCACTCACTTATGTATAAGTTTTCACTTGAGATAAATACTTATTTATCATTTCTACAAAGTATTTACATATTTTCGGAGTAATTTATAAGTATATTTTTTATGGATATAGCATTTAAAATTTTTTAACAATATATTTCTCGCAAAATTTTAGCAAAAACGAAAAACGATTCACCGGTATAAATTATAAACTTGAAAGATTAATTAAAATTATTTTGAAGTCTTTAAGATTTTCGAATCTTATTTACATTAAAAATATGTTTTCAGAAATGATACATTTTGAGAATGATAAGTATGCTGATCAGAAATTTTGAACTCATACTTTTGATAATTTAAATTTTTAATATTTTCGTATTACCTGAAATTTATTTATTTGTTTTAATTTATATTAAATTATTTTAAAATTCGTATTTTAAATAAAAACAAAGGTTTATAATTTATTTAAATTAAAGTTTATGATGAATAATAAAATATGTATATAATCTAATTTACAAATTAAATCTACCCTCAATACTTTTTAGAAATAATGTAAATTTTAGATTGATAGGGAATGTTCTCTAATTTTACACTTAATATTTCGTAGACTATAACATTGATGTTCGCTTGGCCCTAGAGAAAAACTAATGTCTCTAAGGAAAAAAAGTGACCACTTTGTTTCTAGTTTAGGTTGTATAGAAATTCAAGGCACAAATATATTCATATAATTATGTATATATGAATTATATAATAAAATTATTATAATAAAATTATTATATAATAAAATTATTATATATGAATTATATAATATATTATATGAATTATATATTAAATTTCATATTGTAGTTCTATATTATATTGAATTTTTATATTGCATTTAATTTTTTCAATTAGTTTCCATAAAATTTCCCCAATGACATTTGTATATTACGAGTATAAAGGGATTAGTACATTGCAACCGAGAAATTCATTTCTTTAAGCTATGAAATACTTAGTTTAAAATTTACAGATAAATTTCAGGAAGTAAATTATAAGAAATATAGCGTAATCTCAAAGCGTCATTTTTAATATCAGGAAATTTAGTGTTTTCTTTTAATTATTAATCTAATTTAAGTTAAAAAGGATGAGTTAAAAAAATTAAATTTGTTGATTTTTGTAATATCCACAACTTTTAATGTCCTTAAATCAAATTTATGCTAATTTTTATTGAAAGCAAGTAATAGAAATACTTTTCATTAAAATTTCAATTGAGTACAATTTTATCTAAGATCATTAAGATATAAATTTGAATTGTTTTTATATTATTGCTCAAATTAAGTTTAAATTTCTTTAAAATATTTAGCATTTGAAAAATATTTATGGGATAACTTAATTATATATTTTTATTAATAAAGTTTTATCATTCTTATTCTATACTTCTATCCATTTTGTGTTATTGGAATTTCGATTGATTTGATAATTTGGATGATGTTTTATGTAACCGTAAGCATTTTTTAAAATGTTGTCTCATATTTAAGTATTCTGCATGAGTTTTTCCCAATGAAATAATAACACACATTAAATACACATGCCCTGTCTTATTAAATCCAATTGTGATGCTCACGACACCATTTCAAGCGGGCAGTACGGTGCTGTCTGGTCAATGGGACGCACACAACAGGTCTGCGGACGTATAGTCCTTCTCCCCTCAAGCGTCTAGCAACAGTGTTTCGGGAGATCTGTTCTTCTAGGTGATCTCTGCTTCAAAATCAAAAAGAACAATTTTCTGGGCCACGATAGTTCACCAACTATGTAATGGGTCATTACTTTTCATCCTTTTTTGTGCTAAAAGTGGAAATACTAGTAGCCTGAAAGTAATTAACAATATAGTCAGGATGTGTTTTTAAATATAATATGATAGAAAATTGTTTTTTCTGAAAGCATTTGCTGGCTTATTTTCATGGATTTGTTCAGGAATTAAATTATTCATGTTGGCTAGATTAATGAATGATATTTTTAGTTTAATGAACAATATTAATGAATTAGGTATTGCATTGTATTATAACGATGATTTTATTCTAGAATAATCGTCAATTGTCACGTTAGGCGTAGACAAAGAACACTTATTAAAGATTCACTCATATTAATCTTACTAATTCCTCTTTTATTTTCTGTCAACCTTAAAAACGATGATGTTCTTTATTTTACGACATTTAATTGGTATTCTACTAATTAAATGTCTACTTGAATGTAAGCGATCATCAAAAACATCGTTCCATATGTCATAACACTGAAACTAGTAGTACTCATGTTAGTTTTTATAATTTTCTGTTTTTGTTTTATGTATTTTCTTATGTATTTATCATAAATTTTTATATTTTGTATAATAAAATTCATAAAAAAATGATTATTTAAAATGCATAATTTTCTACAATTTACCAAATAGTAGAGATTACAGTGGAATAACTTTAGATCAGTGTTTAAATATTGTTCTTTTCCACTATAGCATACATTTTTACGGTCAAGGAGTTTTATTGATTGTCCCAGGATAAAAATTTCGATTTGTATCTTAAAGTATATGCATAAGATCAATCTTGTTTCCTTTGCATACTTAACCGTTCATCTAATATTTTGAACGTGCTTTGTGTGTGTGTGTAAACTTTAATTGCAATAATATAGATATTTTTATAGAACTTCCAATCTACTTCCAGGAAATTGTACGCTTCTTTTCTTTTCCAGTTGAAAATCAAATTCACACAGACATAGAATTTTATTTTTTAATATTTATCAGAAAATAGTGCGCCATATAAAATACATAATTTATCTGCTAAAATAATCACACACTTTCCATAATTCACAATCTCTTTAATCCCATGTATACCACCTTATCAAAATTTTCGTGTATGTTAATTGAAGGAAAAGTAACCTAAAATTAATCTTTGTTTCAATATTTTTGATTCCTTTTTTAAATTTTAACACACTGGAAAGGATTTTAAAAAAATGCGATCTATATTAATTTTAGCTATTTTATACCTTGAAATACTGGGTATCCAGTGTCTCGAACTACTTTTCTGCAGGAAAAATCTCCTCTCTTCTTGTTTGGAATGCTGGAATATGCTTGAATATTTGGGCAGTAGCTTCATTTACAGATACCTTGATAAAGCAAAATGAGAAAAATGTTTAATATAAATAAAATATTATGTAACTAGATTTACATTTAAAAAGAATATATATATATATAGATATAAAAAGAATAATTTACATATTTTTAATAAGTTTTAGAGAAGAATGTTCATTTTATTTGTAAAAAATATACATATTTTATAAGTACTTCTAGTCTAACTGTGAATTAGATTATAAATATCTTATAAAACAGCAAATGTTCTAGTATTGATTTACTTAAAAATTTTTTATTTTCTATTGGAGGAAGGAATTGATGATTTTATGAGGAAAGGCGTCACTCCAAAGAGTGGTAGTTTCAACAACTGACGTAGAGAAAATTCTCAATTTTGAGATGGACATAAATGTTCCAATTTGTCTAAAACCATCCTGCTTATGAGGTGTGTTGGAGAATGCAAGGAGTTAGTTTCATTAATGTCAACGTCACTTAACGGAGATTTAAAGTAACAATTCACAATCAATATAATTAAAGAATATTTAGCAGAAATTGTGAGTTAAAAACATTTCTTTCACTAAAATATTAGGAAATTAACCAAATTAACTCTCTTTTCCCTTAAATTATATCCTAAATAACTTAAAAAAATTGTCTTGCATAAAATACTTAACATAAATATATTTAGATATATACATATTGACAATATATATAAATAGAATTTTGGTCGGAAAATTTAATCAAAACAAATTTTAATGAATGTCTAGGCAAATATGTTGATAAAAATGGGTTTAATAAAATTAAATTATCAGATGATATTTGATACAGATGTTTTGATAAAATGAGTTTCATGTCACGCTAAATGTTACGGGAGCAATGCAATTAGCTTAATTGGAGACTAATATAAAATTTAAAAGCATAATGTAATATAATATCCTTACTCAAGTAATTAAACTGAGTGGTACAAGCAGTTTTACTCAACTATATTTAAATGTAAATCATACTATTTTAATAAGCCTTATGCAGCATGAATTTCAGGATTTTACCTGTAACTAAACATTTGATAAATAATCGCAAACATGTAAGAAATTATTTTACCGATACGAATGTGTATGGAGTTATATTTTTTTTTATACTTTTATTTGCAATTTTTATCAAAATTTCCCATATTGACCATTTCTATACGTTTTCAGCATGCACCTTCCTTATCATAATTGTATGAATATAATTTTTAATTGAAATTAGTATCAGAGTTTCTAATAGAATTCATGTGCAATAAACTTAAATGAAATTAAGCAGAAAGTGATTTCATTTCCTGAATTATGACATTGAGTCATACTCATAAAATACTGTCTTTCAATAGTCAACATTTGAATGAAATATATAAATTTACTCTTGTTATAGTTTCTTACATATTTCTGAATTGTAAAGTGATTTCCTAATCTCTAATATATTGCACTGTATTTCTATGTAGTCTTTCATTTCTTTATCCATATCAAATGAACGACAAAGATCTCAAGAACTCTTGGCATCACTTCAGTGCTAACTTTTCGAGACAGCTCGAGAAAGTTAATGCCTTTCTGTTTATTTTCAATATATTCAACTGAACAAAACTTTCTGAGAAAATGTTATGAAAGAGGATTCACTATGAAGAACTTGAGATTTTTAAATTTTTGTGAAGGAATAAAAATTTAAAGAAAAGCTGAATTCTTATGAATTCTAAAGAGCAAATAAGGAAAAGTTTATCTTTTGAGAAATTTGATTGCAATACTTTTTAAAATATTGGATTTTTGGGATTAAACGAAAAAAAAATAGTTAAGAAAATAATATAAGTGATAAAATATTTAATATAAGATCAATAAATATTTTGGATTGTTGAACTCTAAATTACTACTAAATATCATCAAATATGACTAAATGTTTTGATTATTTAACTCTAAATTTTTATAATTAAACCTATAAGGAAAAGTATTTTATTAATGAAATAAATATATTTAAACATAAGCATACACTTTTAAGGATTTAAGAAATTTAAATGTGTATAATTATTTAAATAATTATGCTTATCTAAAAAGCTAAAAATTACTTAGTTGTTTCTTGAAAAATAAGAAAAAGAACATTTTAATGGAAACAGTAAAATTAGGAAAGAAAGCATTTATCTATTATAATTTTTCCCCCCTAAAAAGAAGGAATTGTAATTTATATTTTTTATAAAAATAAGGCGAAAAAAATTTTCATATTTGTTAAATTGAAAAATACTTTGCATGCAAAAATACTTACTTGCACTATTTTGAAGATTGTTTAATTTAAAAAGAAAAGCTGATAATAAAAAGAGATTGGGTTGGGCATTAAATTAAATTTGTCTTTCTTTGAAATAAAACACGAAATGTAATTGCATGCTTATTTAAAGCAAATAAAGATATTTTGTTATATCTTGTTTGTGTTTACAATTCGTTTTATTCGTAAGCGCTTCATTTATGTCTGTTTATTAAAAGTATAAACACTTATTTTCAGCACAAAAAAAATGTTAAGCAAAATATCTTTATTTTATTATTTTAAGTAATTCGGAAAAAATCTATTTTGTAGATTTGCAGCTTGTGTTTACACTATGTTTCAAAACGTTGCTATAAAATAAGGAATGCGTGTTTCATTCTTCTGACGAAAATGAAAAATTTTGACCAAATGAAGAATATTTTAATAATAAATAAAGTGAGTTGTTTGCAAAATATGCATTTATTAAATTTTTTCCGTAATAATTAAATAAATATCATGTTGATGATTGAAAATTAGAAAATTTTTGAATAAAAGAGAAAATCATTAATTTAATAATGATTGTTTTTTCCAGAGTGAGTCATAATCATTGCAACGCACAATGAACCAGAATAAATGGCTTAGTTAGGTATATACTGAATTGCAATTTATATTTTAAGTTTAAAAGTATTATTATAATACTGTATCTGGATTAGTTATTTCAAAATAGTTAATGAAAAATTTTTCTTCTAATCTAAATTGTAGTACAAATCTAGAAAACATGTCATTTATAAAGGCATTGTTTTTTATGATATCAAAATGAAATATTTTGGATGAAACGTATCAAAGCCTATAGGGAATGAAATAATAATATAAGCAAACATAGAATAACAAATTATGATACTGTCTAATAAGAGAAAATTAACCTACTATGAATTATTAAGTAATAGAGATTAAATGCGATTGTAATTTGAGAACCTATAGAACAGCTAATCTTGAAGAGTAATTTTATTTATTAGAGTGAAATTTTTTATATTCTGGGAATGTGCATATGTACGTTTTATTATTGAAATACAATTACAGTTATGTTTGGAATTTAAAAAAGGAAAATAGGTTGCTAAAAATTAGAATTTTGATAGGATACGCCATTGGCTTGCCATTAGATATTAAGTCTTATAAATGCTCTGTTACTTCATATTATATGTCCAGTTATAGGAAACATTGTAAAATGATAAAGTTTCTTATAACTTGCTTTTGTGAAAACATAATAATAGGAATGAAAACTTTTTAGCTGATACTAAAAATATTATAAGAGTCCAAAACATTATGAAACATAAATCATGATCATCGAAGTAAGTGCAGATCCAATATGAGGTTGAAAAAGCAATGGTTTATTAAATTATTTATCGATAAATTTACAAAAATTATGGAATGTACGTTCAACAAACTATGTGTTTTAATTCCTCTCTGGATTTTAAATTTTAAAGCCACTTTATTGAAAAGTGAATACATTATTCTAGGTTCAGAATTCAACATTAGAGATTAATAAGCCATTAATTAGAAAATAGGTAACATTGTTTTATTGATTTGTGACTACGTCTATAAAACTGGGAATTGTTTGTTACAAAAGAAATAAAATATTAATCTCGACATACTTTGCTTTTCTTCAAACGCAGGAAGCTTCTTCATAAGCTTGTGTTAGTATAGTGATTAACAGCGTAATTTACTGTCAAATATGCAGACCGATGACGGACTGGTTAGCGTCCCTGAATTTAAAACAGTTAAGTCCCGCATCTGAATCCTAATTCAGACATGTTTGTCACATTCTCTCTCTATCAGTGTTTCTTTATTTTTCACTTTCAAAGCAAAGATGTAACACCCACTAGATGTTCCACAGTAAAATGTTGCCACCAACTTCGCGTCTTGTAATGCTGAATCTGATTAAATTTGAAAAACTGAAAGGGAAGACGGTTTGAAAAAATAAACTATCAAATGTGAGCAACTTGAGAAGTGATTTGGAGTTACAGGAAATAATGTTTTGTCATATTGAAATGTATTTATGTAATAAGCAGACAAATTCAAATTATTTGTCATAAATATGCTTTTCTTTTCCTCTGTAGTCATCATATGCACTTTACTAGTAACTTTCGTTTGGCAAAAGAGAAGATTTTGGATTTGATTCTGAGTTTTAGGAGTTACCGAGTTTTACCACAACAAAATATGGAGCCTTGACCAAATCTTCAGACAATTGTACAAACCGTGGGAAACCCAGATTTTTTTTTGATAAATGAATGACAGAGACAAAGATACAAGTAAATATAATAAAATTTAATAATTTATTTTAACAACATAATAATCAGAGAAGCTTACATTTACATCATTCTAGATTAAATAATTGATGAAAATATAACTTTAAATTTCCTTTCTGATGTTTACACAATAAAATATTATAACTAAGTTTCACTAGACGAAATAAGAACAAGAGATCAGACTCACCCCTTTCAGAAGTAGTATTGTGGTGTCTCCTATCATCTATGGCTTCGCCACTCTCCGGTGTCAATGATTCTCTTTTCTTATCCACTTCCCGTCCTCTACTCGTTATCTTCACAGTCCATTTCCATCCACTGATATTTCAAAATCTCACTTGACTTACTGATCAACATATCACTTGGCTTATTCATTCCTCATAAGCTTTCTCTTTTTTCTTTGTTATCTCTCATCAGAATTTGTAGTCTTTTCTTTGTAATTCCTTAACTTTTATCCTCATCTATTTGTTGGACGTCTTATGGCTCCATTCAGGAAAGTCGAGAAATGCCTTTGACTGTACAGGACAGTTGAACTCCGTTTACAACATACATCTTTCAGCTGCTCTCATTCTGCTCAATGAGGATCCAATTTGCAATCATTTTTTTTTTTATTTGGGAAAACAAAATTACCTCCCTGTGCACCAAGGAATACTACACCGAAGGTACAACAAATGTACTACATAACAAATCCAAATAAATCATGAGATGATAATAATAATTATAAAAAAAGGCTGAGAAAAAAAAGATATAAAAATAAAAAAAATAGTTAGATAACAGTTTGGATAAAATTTTAAAAAAGTTCAAAATTCTCTTTCTTTACTAGGTCTACCAAAATAGGGGGCCACCTGTTATATAAGTATTTACAAAGCTCGTTCCTTTCTTCTGAAACAAATACATGAATCTGCAATCAAGAACCTCTTTTTTTCTGTCGTCTTCTTTTCAGATGCAGTTTTCAATTATTCATAATTCACATCTTGGATTCTTCTCCTTACACTATTGGTTATCTGAAGTTCTATAGTACCTCCTACACTTCTATGGGATCGGTCTGAAATCTCTCTTTCTCAAAGCCGAGTGGTCAGATTTACATATAAAAGATATTATAAAACACATACGTTCTTGAAATTTACTCAAGACCACCAACCTATTTCAAAATGAAAAATTTATCTTTTGTTATACTTCTATAATTGTTCAAACTTTTATTGCAATATTTTCTTTATTTATCTTTTACCACATGGAGTAAAAGAAAAACAGGAAAAGCTCTTAAATTTAAGGTGACAATAACAATATAAACATCTGTTTTCTCAGGGTTTGGGTATGTCGTTTTACGCTATGCCATACAGTAAATATAATTTTAAATATAGTAACATAATTAAAGTGTTACGTAAAGACAAATAGTTCATTCATTTTAAGAAAATAACAAAAATAACTCTTTTTTTCATACTGCTTTTCATAAAATAAACATTTAAAACAATTTTTCATAAAAAATGCTGTAACTTTTAGTATGTTAACAATAGTTCATGATAACAATAAATTATGCAACTTTTTTTTCTTGTCAGTTTATTTGAACAGGACATTTTTCTAAATTCCTTAAAAGAAAAAAGTTTGGAGATACTCAAAAAAACTGGTGGATGCAGTTCATCAAAAATTATTATAAAAATAATCGTATCCTTTTTTATATGAAAATATAGAATACAATGAAAAACAATGCTTATTAGTTTCAGTTTTCGAAACTTTAAAAGATTGAATCTGAAGCAGAAGAGTTTTCTCTATTTAAATTGATATTTTGTCTGAGATATGTTATACACTACTGGACATTAAAATTGCTACACCAGGAAGAAATGCAGGTAACAAAATGATATTTATTGGACAAACAAATTATACTTGAAATAACAAGTGAATAAGTTTTCAAAAAGTTTGGCTGGATAGATCCTGAGAAATCAGTACCCAGAACAACCACCTCTGGCAGTAATAACAGCAGTTATACGCCTGGGCAGTGTGTCAAACAGAGATTGGATTGCATGTACAGGTACAAATGCCCATGCAGCTTCAACACGCAGCCACAGTTCATCAACCGTAGTGACTGGCGTTTGGTGACGAGCCAGTCACTCGGTAAACATTGACCAGACGTTTTCCATTGGTGAAAGATCTGGAGAACGTGCTGGCCAGGGCAACAGCCGAACATGTTCCGTATCAAGGAAGGTCCGTACAATACCGGCAACATGCGGTCGGGCATTATTCTGCTGAAACATAGGGTTTCGCAGGGCTCGAATAAAAGGTAGAGCCACGGGTCGTAACACACCAGAAATGTAACGTGCACTGTTCAAAGCACCGTCAATGCGAACAAGAGGTGACCAAGACGTGTATCCAATGGTACCCCATATCATCACGCCAGGTGATGGGCCAGTATGACGATGACGAATGCACGCTGTCAGTGTGCGTCCATCACGATGCCGCCAAACACGGATGCGACCATCATGATGCTGAACACAGAATCTGGATTCATCTGAAAAGATGATTCTCGCCATTCGTGCGCCGAGGTTCGTCGTTGATCACACCATTGAAGGCGCTCTTGTCTATGACGCAGCGTTAAGGGAAGCCGCAGCCATGGTCTCCGAGCTGAGAGTCCATGCTGCTGCAAACGTCGTCGAACTGTTCGTGCAGACACTTGTCTTCCAAACGACCCCGTTTCTTGACTCACGGCTAGTGACGTGGTTGCACGATCCATTACGGCCATGCGGATAATATGCCTGTCTTCTCGACTGCTAGTGATAGGTTGATATGCCGCATGGCGTTCCGTATTACCGTCCTGAACCCATCGATTGTATATTCTGCTAACAGTCATTGGATCTCGACCGACGCGAGCAGCAATACTGCGGTAAGATAAACCGCAATCCCGGTACGCTACAATTCGACCTTTATCAAAGTCAGAAACGTGCTGGTACGCATTTCTCCTTCTTACACGAGGCATCACAACAACTTTTCACCAGGCAACAACGTTCAAATGCAATTTATGAATGAGGAACCGGATGAACAATTTCCTCATTTAAACACTATGTAGGTGTCGCTACTGGCGCCTGCTTTGTCTGAATGCGCTGAAAAGCTAATGATTTGCATATCACAGCATAGTCTTCCTTTTGTATAAATTTCACCTCTGTAGCATATCGCCTTCTTGGTGTAGCAATTTTAATGGCTAATAGCGTAGTTCATTATTATAACATATCAAGTAACTATCTTCATAGAATTTGGAATAATATGTAATGTATGGTTCAATTTTTCGCTTAATTTTATCCGAGTGTTATCATATTTTTTATTATTGCTATAAACTTTAAAAATGATTTGATATTTTTAGTAAAGGAACTAATTTAAGGAATATTTTTCTTATCACCGGCAACACTCGTTTAAATAACTGTATAAACCAAATGGTTATCACTAACTTACATGCGTTTGAATTCTATGTATCAAATATATGATTTCGTTTTGTGGCTCTATTATTATAATTATTCCATTTAAAAGGGAATAAGAAAAAAATTCGAGTGTCGTGGTCTACGAGTTTGCGTGTGATACTTTCAATTAAGTTATGAATTTACTCTATTGCTAATAACGTTTCACGTCACTAGATTAAGGACAAAAATGAAATTAAAAATAAATTTTATGGTCTACATGATTTTATTTCACTCCATAAAAAACAGTCAGATTATTTTAACACATGTTTCCGTAATTATTTTTCTTTCAATGTGATATTATTTTCAACAATAATATATATACTTAAGTAAATGGCTTACAAATTTCTTCAATAATCCTATTTTCTTACACATGACTGATCACACAATTTCTAGATCACTCTTAACCCATCTGTTGAAAAAATAAATTTCATCTTAATGAAAGTTACTCGTTGCTAGATATTATTATAGATTTCCTCAAATAAGTGCAGTGTCAGAGAAGATTTATTCTCTACAAAAGTTTGTTAAACTAATACCAAAATATGATATGTAAGTTCACATTACAAAAATTAAATTTAGTTTCTTTTTCTTTGTTCTTCCAATTCCTATTCTTTTTTTTCTGTTCAACTTTCTCTGGCAAGCGAGTATCGGTGTGTATTCTATTTATGTAGTCAACTATAGTTCTTTTTATTCTTCTTAGTACTTACTATTGAATCATCTATAGAAGAATGCATATAAAAATTGCTGTGATTTTCTTTTTGCAATTTCATCTAATTCTTAAATAGTCACTCTAACATTTAGCCTAAAAATTAACTTTTGAATATGGAAAATAATATAAAAATTATGTAATGTTATAACTGGAAATAGTTAGATACATCTTACAAATAGTTTACCAAGTAAATTTAAATGTATATGTTTACATAAAAGTTAATAATATGCATTTTTTTAAATATAAGTAAGTTTTATTTTGTATTCTTATTTGAATATCGTTTAGGTATTATTTTCCAATATATTCGTTTACATTATTGTTAAATTAAAATATTCATATTAAATGTTATTATTAAATTAAAATGTTCATATTATGATCGAAAACATTTTGAAACTAAGAATAGTGAGCTTAGTTCCTGCATATTCTTAATTCCTTTTTTTCATCTTTAGAAAATACCTTTTGTAGAGGTTTTGTGAGATTACTAATATTTTTTTCATAATACAAAACACTATTATCTTTTTTATTTATCATTATTTTTTAAAAATCTTTCAATGAATTGATAAATCTACGCACATTTTTCATGTATTGAATAGTTTCATTGAAAATTGTACATTGAAAAACATTTTCAGATAGTGTAATAAGTGAAAGAAACTGAATTAAGATTCTGTTCAAATTTTTTAAGACATTCATGAATATCAGCTTTTTTAAATGACTATACGAACAAATAAATCTTTATATAAAATATTTTGAAAGCATCAATAATTATAACTTAAGATTCAAATGTTTTTATTCGATTAAATATATGCACGCTCATTAATTTTGAACTGGAGTTTATAATTTAAAAATTCTTTAAGTAAATTATAAATGTATTCTATACCTATAAAAATATTAAAATGTGACATAAAAACAAATAGTTCATTCATTTTAAGAAAATATCAAAATCTTCTCTTTTTCTTTCGCTTTCTTCTGTTGCTTTTCATAAAACAAATATTTAAAACTATTTTTTTCATAATAAATGCTATTCATTTTAGTATTCATTGTGTTCATTGAAAATTAATTAGTTTCTTTATAACTATTAATATTTAAATGCTAATTTTTATTTCATAAATTTATGCACAGAAATATAAGTAAGCTTAATTTTACTTTTTAAAGTGTTACATTAATACATTATAGAGGAATAATGTTAATATGAGATATAAAATTATTTTTAAATATTGTTAGAAATTGTATACAAATGCTGTTTTCTTCCCTTGTAATTCATGCATTGAGCTTAGAGTCATAAAAAGGATAAAATTCTCATATCTTTCTATTTCAAATTCTCATTTTGTCTACATTCATTCCTAATGCATTTACATTCACATTGTGTGAAAAATAGTTTTACAAATTCTTCAGTGCAGATGGAAAATGTCGTTACAACACTTTACTCAGATCCGGGATATTCAAATGAGACAGAGAAACACATTTCTTCCATGATTAGATGGTTTATATTATCATTGATGGTTTGTTTTTTGTTTGAAAAGTTATGCTTCTTTTTTTTCCCTTTTAGGAAAGTGTATTCCTCTCTAGTTAAAACAATTGCTTTTAATATCGCTCTGATTTTTATTGGGGTTTTGAACAATTTCAGAAAACAGTCTCAGAAAATATACCGTTTTCTTAACTCATATTTATATTTGTTATAAAAGCTTTAATGTTTTATTTTTATGATAGTTTCAAGTCCCAAAAAATCCATTTTCAAGTTAAAATTTTAATTTCTTGATTTGTTTTTAAATTCTTGAACAAGCTGAATGTAAAACTTTTAAATCTTACGAAAAAATATTTACAGAATTCATGTATAATTTCCTTAAATAAAAAATAATGATATATATATATATATATATATATATATATATATATATATATATATATATATATATATATATATATATATATATATATATATATATATATATATATATATATATTCATATAATTTATATATATATACACCCTTTGCCTTACACCTTACTCATTTTCACACTCTAAATATTTTTAAATAAACAAAACTCTCATTTTTGTATCATGTGTAGAAATTACAAATTAATGAACTTCATTTTTATCTTAATGAATTTAGACTAAAAATAAAGAATTTGTAAAATTTAAATACTGAATAAATGAATATATATGTAAATTATTTTGTATTTACTATTTGTAAATGCTAATAATATTTAATATAATGGTATCAAAATGACTAAACATGCTACTATTATATATCAATCCTGATTAACTTAAGTAAACCACAACGAATTAATATTCAACTAATGTATATTATATTTTGTAACATAAGCTTTAGGGATAGAAAAATATTAGCTTTATAAAAATTCGAGATTTATAATTTGGAAAGTGTGGGAAACATTTGAGTTACGCATGCACGAAATTTTAACACTCTATGAATATTGGTCATCAATATCGAAACAAATAACATTTTGCAAAATTGTAAACAACATAATATGATATAGAGAAATTATTCACTTTATAAAATTGTTAATAATGATGAGTAAATTAATTTTGAGAAGAGAAAAGTATTCAGATAAGGAAAGTTGATTTGGATATAGTAAATTATTGTTCATTTATTTAAAACGTAATATAATAAATGAATGAATAATTATTTAGAGTTTTGAGAACGAAAATTGACTCTGTTTTTGAATAAAATCCATGTGAATATGCAAAACTATTATACTGATTTCAATGAACATCTAATTTAAATATTTCACTTATTTCTCTTAAATGAATATATTCTTTGAAAACATAAATGAAAAATAATTGTCGTTTCCATCCTTACTAAACAAATATTCCTCTTACTTATACTATTATAATTAAAAAAATTTTTTAAAACTGAATAAAATCATGCGTTTCCCAAAATTAGTGAGAAATGTAAATAAATTAACATGACACTTTCCAAAATAAATAAATACATGCATAACTTGCTTATGGTATTAACAGCTGATTCGTTAAAGAGCAATACTCAAAGTGTTTGTGTCAAAATTGGGTTACGCTATGAAATGAGAGCAAGATTGCAAATTTTGCTGAGAATGTGATAAGAAATCTTGGATAAGCAACTCCTTATAATAATCTCCAAGCCTATTTTTCCCGAAGAACCTTGATGAAGTGTTATTGATAAGTGATGTCATGAGACAGGTCTAAGTTAGTTAGAAGTGGCTAAATTGCTGAATGTGAGAAAAACTTTGGGAGAAATGTAATGTCTTTTTTTGCAAGTTAAATGCAGGGGTAAGACGGCTATATTTTATAAGTACAAAGGACTGATATCTGAAGTTAAGAATGTAAAAAAAAAAATAAAAATATCAACTTCACATTAACATAAATTTTCACTTGCAATAATACCAAGAATGTTGTCATCAAAATCAACCTGATAAAAATCTTCAGAATATTACTTTGGTGATCAATCATTTAATGCCACAAGGGAAAAAATTGATTATGTTAATAAATCACTTTAACAAATAATCATTTGAGGTTCTATGTCTTCTCTATATGCGTAATACTTGGTTAAACCTCCAATGCGATAGTTAATGCACATTGATTTGTCGAAGATCTAGAATTTAATATCAACCATCATACCAACAACATCAAGAAGGTGTAAATTTAATGAAGATTATATCATTTTTCTAAAGAAGTTGAAGAAAGCCTAAAGAGGAGTTTATTCACTTGTCCTTTCCGAGAAAAAAGCTTGAGCTGATTTTTCAGCTTTGGAAGACACGTTTTTGTTGCTATGACGTGCAAGTGATCGTAAAACAATTCCTTGAGTCATAGTAATATATACAAATATCTCAGAAATTTGCTTTACTGCCTGTGTTTCTTGTGATTTCACGGAGGCCAAATTAATTTTTACTGAAGTAACTTGTTTCTGTTTAATTTCGAGAAAAATGAACATTATAGAAACGACTAAATGAAAATAAAGATAATTTTTCCCTAGCATTTTAAATTAGTCGCGAAGGAAGTCAGAAGTGCTATTTTTTAAGTTTCGAGAGTTATAAAAGATACCATGTGAATCGAATATTCTAAGTCTTATTACATATTATATAAAATATGTGCTAGGGAATATGAAAACAACAGAAGGCTGAAAACTATCTTATTGAGATCAAAATAGATTTGTGTCAAAAGAAAATTTTTGTGACAGAGAAGTTGTGTGATTGATTTGAATTTCAACCACTTCATATTTCCGGTTTCAATCATTTAAACACAATATTTTATACTTTTGTCAATGAAACACTTCAATGATTTGGAATTTATTACTGGATTTTGAAGTCAAATAAAATTAATATTTCTATGTTGCATTAGAGGAGTAAACTAAGTAATGATTAAATTATTGCACTTAACAGATAAAACATAATCTTCTTATAAGCTTTTAACCTTAAAATTATGAAAAAATTGAACTTCACCGAATTTTGTCACATGCAACAAGAATGGATTTTGAGCACTTGAAAAGACAAAGAATTGAAAATACTACCAAAATATATGTTTATAAAAATGCTATTTTTGTGTTTGAGAGAATTCAAATGCGATTTTTGTAATTTTAAAATTCAAATGAGTGAAATTTACATAATTTACGGCACCGATGCGTGGTGTATACATAATTTATTTCTAGTTTTTTTATGTAAATTTCCTAAACTCACACAATGGACAATTTCTTTACAGCGTGTATGAATCATTAAAACATTGTGGCACACGGTGAAGTAATGCTGGTAGAAGCTTTTGCAAAAAGGATGAGACATCGCGTAGATAGTAGTTGCGATGGCAAAAGATAAAGTCGGGCAAAGACGTCTCCAAACACACCAGCCCAAACATTCACTGGAAAACCATGTTAGGCAGCATGTGATATCATGGTTTGTGGATTCTCACCACCCATATTTGTGGAAGTTGAGCATCCCATCTCACGTAAAGTACGATTCATCCGTCATTAAAGTTTAGGATGGGAAATATGCATCTTGGCAACATTGATCAAGATACCATTGTGCAAAATGTTCATGAGGAGGATAATCTGTGGGGAGCAGTAAGAGTACCCTTTGTAAATGGTAAAATTAAGCCTTCATATTGCGAAACACGATGAACTTTATTCAGAGATCCTCCAACGGCTATTGCAATGGCTCGTTCCTTCTGAAGGTATCTAACACATCTCTTTCCATCCTGGGAGATAAAGTTTATCATAGCCTGCCCTCACTATGTCTATTACTTCGTGACAACTCACATTCACACAAATGTTTATACTACTTACTAAGCAACTGGTGGTCTGGAGCTTTCTATGTGAGTGTCTCTCCCTATACAATCTATAAGCTGCTCGTCTATTTCCTTATGTTAATTTTTAAATTAAGTGCATATCTGCCAGCTCCATGTTAATATGAGATTTCATACTTCTCCGCGGGCGATCGCAGAACAAATGATTTAGGACTTGTAAGTTTGCTTCCTTATATGCCCACTGTGAACAGCGTTATTTATCACCGAATGATGGCTTTTCGAACCACGGGTATCTCAATGCAAATCTGAATCATTGTAATGCCCCTACTTCTCTTTAAGATTTGTACCATTATTTATAGAACAACCTGTATACATAGTTAAATTTTATGTAGTTGTGAAAATAATTTAATATTGTATGTCTCCATACATATCAACAATATAAAGACAATCAAACTTCAATCATTGGTAATACTTATACACTAATAGTGAAAACTTCGTAAATATAACTTCACAGGAATAAGAATTTTTGACTTCTTGTGAACAGTATTGAAAATATATATTATCAGTTGAAAATCACAAATTTTAAAGAAAAATAAATCTAATTATGCAAGTACGTAAAAAACGTTTAAATACCTTTCTCAGTAATTTTTTCACATTAACAGTATAAAATATTTCTTTCATATTAACATTAACTTTATTCTTATGTTAACAGTATAAAATATTTTCTTAATTTTAACATTAACTTTAAACTTATATTAACAGTCCACTTGCAGACAAAGCAAAGTTTTAGAAATTAAAAAAATTATTTGCGGTTATATATTTCGAAACAAATTTTTGTGTATAATACTAGTTTGTTATTAATGGAAATATTTGAGGAATATTTCATCGTTACTAAAACTAATTTTACAAATATTTCAAACAATTTAGCATTAAAAATTAAAAGATTCAATTATTTGAAGCAATTTCTGTGAAAATGTGATAAATTCAACACCAAATATAAAAATATTTAAGAATTGTTTTAAATCACACATATAATTTCACATCTTTTCTAAAAAATACATAGTATAAACTATAAAGCCTTTCTCTTTATTTAACTCAATTAATAATAGAAATACATGTTTGAATTTCTTCCAAATTAATATCAAATTTGATCAGTACTGACGAAAATATGAATAAAGCTTATGTAGAAAAACGATTCAAGAAATTTTAAAGTGCAAATAATAAATTCAATAAAATGTATCATTTAACATAATATATATATATATATATATATATATATATATATATATATATACACATACATATATATATATATATATATATACATATATATAAATATATATATATATATATATATATATATACATACATATATATATATATAATATATATAAATATTTAAATATATATATATATATATATATATATATATATATATATATATATATATATATATACACATACATATATATATATTATCAACGCTCTTTTTATAAATATTTTTAAAACTGTAATTCTCTCTCTTGCCTTAAATAAATTCAATTTCCTTAACCAAGCTCTTTAAATTCATGAATATAGTCATTCCTAAGCTTCCGAATTTCCTAAATGAAGATAGTTGCAATGTTATAAATGTGGCATAGATTTTCTAAGCAATCTGTTTCTTTTTAGTTTTCTTAGAATTAATATTTACTCGCTCATTAATTAAATTATAAAACGAATGCTTAGTATTTTATACTTGAATTCAACATTCGCTTCAACTAATTAAAAGCATTACTCATATTTCACGATATTTAAATTTAAATACGCAGGAGTAATCTTATTATATTTAAATTATATTTAAAATAGGAAGCGTTTAAAATAATATCCAACTGATGCCTTTAAGTTAAAAATCCATATTTTTACTTTACAACTTTTATTAGAGCTTTGCATTTAAATTTCAATTATGCTATAATGATTTTAAATGCAGTTTGGAATTTTAAATGAATCGTAATAGAATTATTATCGGTATACCTTACATTGGACACCTAGCATTAGATTAAATTTACAAAAAAAAAGAATCAAATTTGTTTCAGATAGAATGTATCCTATTAAAAGAGTTCTACATCACTGCATATTTTTAGATAACATATTAATTTAACAAACATTTATAATAATTATAACACTGTATATATATCTCAAATAATAAAACAGTATATATTCTCCACACATACAAATTAATTTATATACTCTGTTTTATATTTCAACCTATTAAATTGATCCTTTTATGTAGATCTCTTTTAAAAATCTCAACGATTTTAATTTAAATTCCATAATTTTATTTGTATAAAATATCTTAACCGATTTCTTTGATATATGGAAAGTCATAGTCTTCACTAAAGACATAAAATATAATCTTCTTAAATTAACATGATCAAATTATAACTAAAGAAAGATACAATCAATGTTTCTTGAAAGACTGTAAAAATTTGTAATAACTGTATAAAAATGGTGTGGGGATTATTTTTATAATTATGAAATAATATTCAAAAGAACAAATTTTAGCAAAGATTATCAAGGGGAAATATGTATTTGAATCTAAAGAAAATGAAACAGTTTTTCAACACCCCAAATACTTATTTGAAAATTCTTAAACAGTTAATTTTTTTAAATTTGAAAATCTATTTCTTATTATTGTTGGCAGAATTTTCATTTTTGCATTGCTTAAATATTTCACACCAGAATATATTCTCTTAAAATTTACAAAAATTCATTACTACGTTCTAAATTAAACATTAATTTCGAGATCTAAATTAAATTCAATTATTCATAAGAATATTAAATGTTTTAATAAGATTAAATACCAAATTTTAAGATGTCTCAGAATCAACTGTCCACTGGAATTTCAGAGCTTATTTATTTTATTTTTTTTATCATGATCAAAGGACTTGGTGTTACTGCCAGTAAAAGAAATTGAATAGGTTTGTCTTCATTGCAAAATGCCAGTATGTCTTAGTATCGTTTTGTTAAAATATAAAATGAATCTTTGCTGCATTGATCAGCCACTGATTTTTTTTCCAAACTATTGATGAATGTTAAAACGATTACTGTTTTACAAAAATTTATTTATCATTTTAAACTTTAAATTTTTAGATAAGAAATCAATATTCATTGGTAAGCACACTTGATTCAATGTTCAAGAATAGTGTAAATGATCAGTAACATAATAAATCGTAATTTTCACATAAAGTTGTAGTTAATACATTGATTATTCTGTTGCGTTAACTTATTAATAAAAAGTATAGCATATACTCGCATTACGAAATAAAAATTTAAGAGTACATAAAATAATTAGTTCCCTATAAAACCCAAGAGTTTATTCTATTAATAAACAGTATTTACACAAATACTGTAATTATAAATAGGATTGTAAAAGCCTTTAATCCTGTTGGCTTAGTGGTAGTGCTTCACATTTGCAATGCACAGGACAGAACTTGAGACTGGGACTTGGCTTTAGAGCTTGGGACTGGACAAATCTGACTCAGTTTTTCATCTTTTCTGTGGGTCAATGAACTGAGTACCAAACAAGCTTAAAAACTAAAAAGTGGGGACTTGGTGCTTTTGGTTAACCATCAAACCATTGCATATGCTGTGTACACTAGAGACTTTATACGGAAAAACAAATATAGGTGCAATAGATTTTGGCCCACATCTTATTTGATTAGTTTATAAAGGCTTTAAAAATGTACTTTACATATTCTATAAAATAATGATAAAAAGGATTTCATGATAATGATTAAAATGATGTACTAACAGTGACATAATATATATTATTTTAATATTTTATATTAAAAAATGTAGTTTAGTCTTGCGCTTACATTTTTAGATACCAACACATATTGTGTATTGATTTAAATATTTTTTATGTTTCCAACCTGATTTAAAATTTTGTTAATTTATTATAATGTATGACAGTTGTTAGTGATGTAAATAGATTTCGTATTTTTATTAGTGGTTTGAGAGATAATAGGAGATACGACATATAAAATAGCAAAGCCAAATTTATAAATTCAGAATAAATTTAGATAGACACATTAATACTTTAGATTAGTATCTCCCATTTATATTTATATATGTTTATCAAAAAACTATGAAGACTTGATTATGTAAAAATTAAGGAAATTATTCAAGTAAACTATGCTATACTTCGTTTTTTATTGTCATATTATTGCTGTGCAAAACACTACAGCATTAAAAATGTGTTATCATTATATTTTATTATATTATATTACAAATTTTATTATCGAATTATGATAACTGAATTTTTGTTAATTAATTTAATGAATTTTACGAATATATTTTTTAATTTAAGCAACTTATTCATATATAATATTTTATATTTTAAAAATATTATACAAATTAAAAAAAAAAAAAAAAAAAACTATTTAAAAAATTTACTTTAGTTTTACATATTTATACTATCTGAAAATACTTGTGAGATTTTAAAGCAATTTTCTAAAATTATTTTTGTTGAAGATGCAATGTGATGAAACTTGTATTTGAAATATAAACATAAATAATTGCTTTCCATCAATAAAAAGCTTCTATTAGAAACAAATGTTAGGTAGCATTGCTATTTCGATAAAAGATTGTTAGAGTATAGTTATTTTATAAATTGTACAAATTTTACAAACATTTACATAATGTAATTTAAATGCCCAAACTATAGGAAAAATATCCATTTACTACTTCAAATAAGAAAATTCAAAAACTATTAAAGTGAAATAATTTTCCAAGTAATATATCAATAAATAAACAAAGAAATTCTTTTTATTCATTTTCAATTTTTGTTATAGGGAATTTGTGGTTAATAATACATAAATGGATTTTGAATTACGTTCTAATATATATGTTTATTTGTACACTTAAGTATAAATACATATTTACGTATAACGGAAGAGACAATGTTTTTATAATTCAAAATGTTATGGCTGTTCAGCAAACAATAATTATTGGTCATTATGATGTTTGAAAATATGCTATGGCCAGTGAAAATATTTTAATGCATCTAATGTTTGGTTTTGAAATAAAAACATTTTTACTTAAAATTAAAGAATTATAAAATATATAATTTAAAGATAAATAAAAATTAAATTGTAATTAGATTAGAAAAATAATACAATATCTAAACCCCATAGATAAAATTTTATTTTTAACACTCATAATAAATGTACTGTAGAATCATTTGTATGAAAATAAACTTATGTTGCTTATTTTAGGGATATATAATAATAAAAGACACTTAATAAAAATTGTCATGCTTTTACAATGAATTGAATTCATGTGATTACAATTTTATAAAAGTTAGATAACTCCCCTATTCTCTTTCCTCCTATTCAGCTCTTGAAACAATTTTGTCATTGTCATTCTTAAAATAAAATTTATAAAAATATGCAATAATCTTCATTATACCTATTGTTATGCCAGTCTATATGCAAAAATCATTACTTCAATATATACTTGATAAAATAGTGTAATTCTATAGATAAATATAAGAGTAAATAGTTTCATAATGCAGTTTTCAATCATCTCATGATATTAAATTGTATTAAATCTTAGAGCATATGATAATTAAAATTTTCATTTAAATATAAAATGCTTTCTGTATATAATTTAAGTTTTTAGGGAATATATTTCAAAAATTTTCTATGTTATTTTGTAAAATATTATACAATGAAAATAATCTGCTTTGATTTATTTTAAGGAGTCACCGTATGATTTTTTTTCATCCTCCCTTGCAGAAAGAATTTCTACCGCTAGTCCAGATTGTTGAATAAAGGAGTCTGAAAACTATATTAAAAGAATATAAAAGAAATTTTTTGAATTTGATGAAATTTATTCACTTGTGTCATGAAAAATTAAAATTTATTTTTCTAGAGTTGTATTCATTGTAATTAATGCATCATATAAAAATATAATCAATCACTAATTTAAAAAAATTAAAAATGACCAGATCAAAAGCGTGGTGATTTCTTTAAGAACTTGGAATAATTTTAAAATTATAAAATTCAACAATCTTTGAAATGAATAAAGAGAAATTTAAGAACAAATTGTATCTTTACTTTATATCATATGTAGCTTTATGTTTTTCAATATTTATCAATGTGTAATATTATTATTTTGTGTAATTTATTAATGTGTATTATTATTAATACCACTTATATTTTAATACTATATTAAGTTTCAACACTTTTGCTTAAAATTAAACTATAATATTTATAAGATTTACTTTATATAACTTTGAGAGTTATACAAAATAAAATAAAGTTTATAAATATCATAGTTTAATTTTAAGCAATAAAAGAAGAAATGAAATTTGATATTCTTGCTTAAGAAAATGTGCAATTACTATACATTTATGAGAAATAACTCATGATTTATTTAAATGCTTTAGAAAAAAAATTGTTTTAACTTGTAAGAATTTATAAAACGATTATAGTTTTGGTCTCATAATTTTCGTTTTAGTTTTTTGCATTGTAATATCTGAAATCACATGAACGGACAGTAGACCAAAAAAAAAAAAAAAAAAAAAAAAAGCAAACACTATCACCTTAAATAGAATAA
The DNA here is from genome assembly GCA_030067965.1 of Latrodectus elegans. Lineage (NCBI taxonomy): Eukaryota > Metazoa > Arthropoda > Arachnida > Araneae > Theridiidae > Latrodectus > Latrodectus elegans. Next base: position 77,155,958 of record CM057816.1, on the reverse strand, counting down.
TATTTATGATATGACTTAAAACCTCTAATGAAGTAAAAAATATGCCACGTAACGATTCGAAGAGGAACGTTATTTGCAGAGCAGTCCAAATTTATGTATATGGTATGTAAAATAAACTACGCAAAAATATTTCATTATTTATGCATGTGAGTTAGGTGATACCTTTTTTGAATGAGACAGAATTTATTGCAAATTATGAAATAAAGGAATTTGAATAAATTTAAATTCTTAGTACGGGTTATTAGAGAAATATATAGAAGTTTTTCTTATCTTCCAATAAAATACATATTTGGCATTTCATAAAGTTCAATTTATTAATATTTTGAACAATAATAACACTTTTAAAAAATGTATTTCACTTCTTCATTTAATCTAAAAGTTTATAGATTTTTAATAAATACTAAAGTTCAATAAAGTTATGTTCAATTAAACTATGTTAAAATGCTTGTATCATATATTTGAACATGACTATCATGTTTCAATTCATTTAAAGAAAGCTTTGTTTTAAATTAAATCATACCTTTTGTATTTATAAAAATAATGAAAATGTACCGAAATTATATATCATAATGAAATCTTGGTTGAATTTAAAATAGATAACCTAGATAAAAATAACTAATTTAAGAATCGATTCTAAATCTGTATATCTGATTTTATAATATACAAATTGTTGCCATTACAAAAAATGAAACATTATATAATTTGATAAAGATAATTCTTCTGAGCAAAGAATATACTGAAGTAAATTTTATGTATTTGGCTAGAATAATATTATTATATATAAAAAGGACATTCTGGAATGATTTCAAAATTTTTTTATACAAAAAAACTGATTAAAAATAATTTTAATGTTTACCTTATTATTTAGAAAGTCATGGTAATTTTAAAGTTTCACCTTTTCTTCACTTTTATTATTGATGTATCAGAGAAACGTTAGATAATTTATTTCACAACATCTGGAAAGAACTAACTGCAAGTATTTGGATTCCGATTCATGTTCAGTAAAAATATAATCAGTTTTAAAAGAAACAAGTCACTGAAATGGCCATGTTAAGAAATAGAGTACTAAATAATTATTGTCTAAAACACAGAAGACATATTGTGAAAGTATTATAACTACAATTTGATTGCTGAAATTGTGAAATATAAATTAGTTAAAAAAAATACAGCGCCTATTTTATATGAATTAAAATCAAAATAGCTGTAAAGGGTTTTGTTTTCAAACATTAATGGACATGAAACTAAGAAAATATATAACCACTTAGCAAGTAAATAGCTATACATTTTTCGGTTTTACTCAGATGTATCAAAATTTTAATGCATATAGATATAAATATATTTATTGCAAATACATGAATTAAATTTATGTTATGATAATCTCATTATTGTTACAATAAAAGCTTCTAGTAAACATTTTCAGCATTTTTCTATAAAATTAATATTCCATTTTATTATTGCTTTATCTGAAAAACAGATAAAACATAGAAAAAAGTATTTGATATTTTCGAAGCAATTATATTACAGGTGTTTAAACGTGTGCCTTTTAACACACTTCCAGCAAACTGGAAGATTCAGGGTCATATAAGCCGCGTTTAGTTAATAGTGTCCCATTTTCTAATTATAATAAAGAGGTAGTCTTCAGTGTTGTTTTTTTGTCCAAATATTGATATAATGTAAAAATAATATTTTGCTTATAATGTAAAAATAATAATTGCTTATGATGATAACCAAAATAAGAAAATCTACACAATTTTTACTTTATATTCAAAAATAAATTTTTATTATTTTTAATTTACAAGTTTTTTTTAATTTATTTGGTTTACCATCCAAATTAGGAATATATATAGAGAAAAGTTTTCTACTTCTTGATTTCTCCACTGTTGGAGGATTTTCATTCTGCAGCAACATTCTCTGAAAATGGAAAAAACAATATAAACAATAAATTTATAACTAAAAATTCATTTCGCAAAATTTTATATTTTAAATTTAGAAGACTAAAGTTTATTAAAATAGGGAAAAAGCATCGAAAAGTTAAACTGATTCAATTTAAATTAAAAAATTGAGCCATCATTATGTTTATCAATAACAGCCCAAGAAAATAGAACGAACATTTAGTCGATATGGTCATTCAACTCAGATAAAAATTCATATATAAAATTCATTTCCTCATATTTAGGTATTATCTAACAATTTTATTCATTTGAATAAGGATAATGCAAGAAAACTATTTTTAAACTCAAATATTTTATATTTAAATTTGCAATCAAATCCAAACAAACCATATTGGTTTGTTTTGTTTGGTAACTTGAATAGTTAAAATAACCTAACAAATACAAACAGTTTAAATAATTAATTGCCCTCCTTTGCTGTGTGAATGCCTATGGTTGTGTGGATTTTTTTTAATACTAATAATTAAAAAAACTAAATATTGATTATATGGAAAAATTTTTACTACTTAATTAAGCTTTATCCCTTTAGAAATGGGGATATAGTAAAAATTTTTAGCAATGATATTTCAATATATTTACACATATTAAATAACAAGAAGAAGCAGATGAAAAATTACCATTTATTCCTTTTCATAATTATTTGATTAAAAATAGACACAAATAATTAAATTAATTGAAAATAATTTTAGTTAAATGCTGTAATAGAAATTCTAAATATACTTGACATAAGAAAATTTTTAATAAAATAGTTTAAATGGAATCTTATATTTTCAAGATTATAATAAAAGAGTGTAATCAATTTATAACATATATTTCTCTCTCTCTCTCTTTCTCACACACACACACACGCGCACGCACTCACGCACATACGCACGCACGCACTCACGCACATGCGCACGCACGCACTCACGCACATGCGCACGCACGCACTCACGCGCATGCGCACGCACTCACGCGCATACGCACGCACGCACTCACGCGCATACGCACGCACGCACTCACGCGCATACGCACGCACGCACTCACGCGCATACGCACGCACGCACTCACGCGCATACGCACGCACGCACTCACGCACATACGCACGCACTCACGCACATACGCACGCACTCACGCACATACGCACGCACTCACGCACATACGCACGCACTCACGCACTCACGCACAAACGCACGCACTCACGCACATACGCACGCACGCACGCACTCACGCACATACGCACGCACGCATGCACTCACGCACATACGCACGCACGCACTCACGCACATACGCACGCACGCACTCACGCACGCACACACACACACACACCACACACACACACACACACATACACACACACACACACACACACACACACACACACACACACACACATACACACACACACACACACACACACACACAAATGATAAATTATTTTTTTAGAAATGAATTATGAATGCAGATAAATAAAATTAATTTTCGAGAATCTTTTAAGTAAGACAGAAGTATCATTTATTATGAACATTTTCAGATACAAAATAATCCATAAGGTTGATAATTCAATTAGTGTAAATTTAAATATTAGAGCTAAATTTGCTATCAACCTTGCTTTATCCATGCAGAAAAGTATTATTTCAAATGCTCTTAATGAAACTTATTTGTTATGTTCACATAAACGCTTTAGGCCAGAAAGGAAAAAGGATTAGTCATATTTTATTATATATGTCACTGAGAGTGAATATTGACAATGTAGGATGGAGCACAACTCTGTAACTTTTTGTCCGGAAAAAATATAGTATGCCTTAAGGTAGTACTACACGAAAAAGATTCGTAATCTCATGTAATTGAAGTTCACTTATTCGAGATGAAACTCTGAGGGAGTAAAAAACAAGAATAGACTTTCAGATTTATTGTAAGGTAACTCAAATAACAAACTTTTCGTAAAAATGAAAAATTCATGAGTTTCTACTTAGTTTTAATCATTGTTTTATGTAGTGTAGTTTTATAAATTTAATAGAGATTTCCTATTAAAAATCTGAATCAATTAAGAAAATTGAAACAATTACGGAAAAATGTTAAAATTTTTGATAGTAAAATGCTTTTATACATAAGTAACTTTTAATTTCTTCTGTAACTTAAGTAACTTCTAATTTAAATTTAAATTAAATTCGTAAGTATACTTAAGTGACTTCTAATTTCTTTTAATAATATTTGATCCTCGTTTTATGTAAGAAATTTCTAGCCTTTAATTTGGTAGACTTGATCAAATAACATTTAAAAGTGATGGATTAAAAAAAAAACAGTGGATGGAGTAGGATATAAAGCACGAATTGTGAAATGCTTTTTCTCGAGTTACAAATTTGTATGAGAACTCTCATTATATTTTGAGAAATCATGAAGCCTTTACTATTGATTAATTCTGGCCTTCTATTGATGAGAATTGTTGAATTTGTTTCATAGTTAATAACATATTTAAAATCCAATCTTGATATTACCCAATTAAATTAAGAAACGAGCTGCATTTGTGAATTCTCCTTAAAATGGCAGCGCATTATTTTCAGTGAATATTGAATTATTCATAAATATTATTATTGAAGAATTATGAGGAGTGTTTTGAGAATATTTATTTTTTAGGTTCATATTGTCTCGAATTTAGTATTTTTTATAGACAATCAATTATTCGTCTTCAGTGCTGATTTGATAAAAATGAAGTTTTAAAGTTGATTAGAAAGTTACAAATATCAATGCTTCAAATAAATTTATCTATAAGATAACGTAGGAGTCACATGTTAAATTGCGAAGCAAAATTTACTGTTATGTGAATAATAATTGAATTTTACTTCATAAATTAAATCTCTCATCAGTGTCTTATTCAAGGGGTCGTATTAATCATCTTACTCAATTTTTCTTTCCCCCAAAATATACGCTACGGTTTTTTATACAATATTAAAAATTTCATTGATATTTTTGCTTTAGTAAATTGATTTACTCTTTGAATTATTTTAATAGGATTTTATTTTCGATTTGTATAAATTAAATTTATAATAATTAGATAAATATATTGGTATAGTATGCCTAAGTTTTATTTGATTGCTAGCAATTCATAATTAAAAAATATCTATAAAATTAAACTACTTCGATTATCTTGCATTTTAATTTAATTATTATTAATCGTTACATTTAATAAATTAATATTTTAAAAAAATTTAAAATATTTAAAATGACAGATTTTTAAATGAACAAAAGTGTTATAATGTTTTTTTGTAACTATATTATTTAGATAAGAATTGTATACATTTGAATTTAGATGAAATCTATAAAAACATCTAAATTATTTTTAAGATATAAAGTTTAATTTTTATTTTTATTGTAACATATATTTTCACAATTTGATAACCACTAGAAAAAGCAAATGAATTACAAATGTTTATGCATGTATTTTTTATGATTATGATTTTCAGTTTCATTGATCGTTTGATGTTCTTCTTAAAATTCAATTCATACTTGTATTTTATATCAGTTCTTATAACTGATTAAATAGTTTAATATTTTTTAACAGCAAAATATTGATAAATAAATGACGTAAAAGCTATCCATAAGCACTTGCTCTAAAATTTTGCAAGACTTTTTAACATAATTCTAGGTAAATTGTTAAATTAATTGTTCATTATAATTTTATATTTGTAGTCACATTTTTAAATACTTAGTTTTATAATTTTTAATGAATTTATAAAATATTGAAACAACTTTTTTAAATTTTATCTTACCAGATATCAAAGACGAAGAAACAACAAAAAAATAAATACACATTATATCTTGACTCTATATTAATTTAGTAAATAAAAGATGAAGTAACAAATTTCCATTTATATTTTTCTGAGAAGAGGTTAAAAAAATTGAGTCGAGTTTCTACCAGTATGAATTGTCGTAATGTTTTTTATTCATATTGGCCATTTGTCACCTTGTCAAAAATAATTGGAGCCATAAATTCCTGAAAGTTGTATCTATTGATATAAAGCCGAATTCAATTTCTAAACAAAATATTAAATTTTTAAAAAGTTTTATCAGTTTGAACTTATAAAAATGTTAACTAATCATAGTCTATTTATGATGAATATTAGACAGTACCTTGTTTTCCTTTATTATTATATGTTGAATTATTGTTTAGCGTTAGATAATTCTAATTTTTAAAGAAACATTTGAAGCCAAATGCTCTCAATCACAATAATTTTGGACTGTCGAATTTGGTTTGTCAGCTGCATTTATATACCCCTCACAATCCTATATATAAATGTGTGTGTATTATATTATATTATATTATATTATATTATATTATATTATATTATATTATATTATATTATATTATATATATATATATATATATATATATATATATATATATATACATACATACGATCAAGCACATGTGTTTAATCACAAATATTTATATGTCGGGTTTAAAGTGACCTATTAGTAGGACAAAATTTTCAATTTTCGGAGCATGTATTACCCAGTTCAATATCGGTGCTGATGAAGAACGAGAGAGGGATCTTGCATTTACCTTAAACTTTCAGATGTATAGGGGTGGATGCTTGGGAATATTCACATTTTCTTTAATCGTGACAGTTGAATACGGTCTGTGAATTGAAATATCCTTCCGGAATGCAATTTATGATTGATATTCAATTGGTTTATCATTGCATTTGGCTACTAGTCAATCTCAGTTATAAATTTATTATTTTACTTAAGTTTTAATGTTTTTCAAGTAACCAATAATTTTGAATAAATCCTAGTTGGTTTGATTTTTTTATGAAATTTGTGTTCTTAGTCAAATCATGTTGTTGTTTTTAATTGTTACTAATGAAACTTGAAACAAGCCAAGCTCTCTAATCCTTGGCCCTGCGATTTTAAGTCAGCTTGGCGTGTCTTTCATTTAATCAGAGCACCACGAAGGTGAAAGTACAACTATGCTCTTCAAATCCTCCGATAGATGGCACACCACAGGATTTACTCCCTCATTTTTGACATTAAACTATAGGGTAAAGAAATTTTTTTGAGACCTATGTACTCATAGTAACCGCTCAATGACCCACCACAGAGTTTTCAATCCCACAGATTTAACGAGCACGTATATAACATGTACTCTGGGTCTTTGGCGGCATTGAGAATCAGACTCAGCTTTCCAGACGGATGGCCGATGCCCTGACCACTGGATTACCATTAACCATTTCCTTAGTCAAATTATAAACTAGTATAATAGAAATGCAAAATCTTCTCGTTAATTATTCCAATTATCATGAAATGGATTTTTTACAATTTCTTTTTTACTGCAAACTGACTTCAAACGGAATTAATGTGAAAATTTCTGAGAATAAAAGATATTAATTTACCTATATGCAGAAGAAATGTAAAACACTTTTACAATTCATTCTAATCATATAATTTATAGTTATAATGGTCATAAGACATAACTCATTTTATTAAAAGATTTGATAATTTTTTTCATTCAATTGATGTTTTCGAATATACTTTTTAATATGAAATTCTATCATTTCTATAAAGTCTGTAAAGTAGCGAAATAAATGTGTATATTCAAGTTTTTTATTAACTATTTTTTGTGTATATAATATATTCTCACTTTTAAGATTTTTAATCTTACCAATGAATATAATATTCTTTTAAAATTAAATTATGAAATATTCATAACTGTTTATCCGTTTTATGAAATTGTTAAAATATTTTCACACTCTACACGTGAAGTTATTCTGGCTTGCCTCTTTCCCTCTCTATGCATTTTCACTTCAATGCTTAAATAAGCATCTTAAAGTCTGCATTTCTAGCTAAAATTGTGAATGTTATATCTTTAAACTTTTAAAGATTAGGATGTGATTTTCATATGTCTCAGAAATTTTAATATACATCTTTAAAAGATGAACTCATATTTTATTGGATCAGAATGAATGTTTTCATACGGTGAAGAAAGATAAAATATCTATGTAGTTCACGTTTTGATTTTTTACAGGAAATGAGTTTTTATTTGAGTGTGTGATTAATGTAATTTAGTAAATTAAATTAACACTTCTCTGAAAAGGTTATGTAAATAAAATAAAATTATGTAAAGGATATATAATGAGAATATTTTTTACATTAAATTATGAACATGAATATGAGACCTGCGCACATTTAAAATTAATTTTAATTAGTTCTTGTTCCATAGAAGATTAATATATGACTCTTTGAGAAATTTTACTAAGAAAAATACTGCAAATAAATGTGAAATATTTTGGAAATGAAAGTATTAAATATAAAAATTTCAATATTAAGAACTTTCTCTACTAAAACTAGCTTCTAATTATTATATTAATTTTTAAATGTTTCCTTACATTTTATATTTCCTTATTTATTTTTAACATTTTAAATTTTATGCGTTACATAATATATCATTAGATTTTAACATTAATAAACTTTTAAATATTTTTGTTGACTGCTATCAAATAAAAAATAATTGCTAGAAATTTTGGATAAAAATTATTTATATCAGAAGAATGCACAAAATTTAATAAATTTCAGAACTTCTTTTTTTTACAAAATTTACAGTTATAATTAGATATATTTTCTTCTAAATTAAACTATGCTCATTCGATCTACAAATATCTGTTAAATAAATATCGATAAACAAATATCTGTTAAAACAGTTAAATTAAATGATTGAAAAAGAACTGATTGGCTTTAAATATGTGACATAATAATGAAATTTTACAATATATGTATACTAAAATATAAAAACTATATTTTCTGTTAAGCAATCATATCATTATAATAATGTTAAAAACATAATGATTTCAAATTATTCAACAAATAAGAACTAAATTCAGTAAAAGACATTGCTTTATATATTTTTATATTTATCTATCAATTTGTTTATTTATTTGTCTGTCTATCTTTCTGAATTGCGGTGATCAATAAAACATTTTATAAATCTCTAAAATATTTTTTCTTTTGCTTATTTAATGTATAACTTTTAAATTTTTTTTAAAAATTTATTAATATAAATTAATTTCATTGCATCGAAGTGAAACAAAATAAGAAATAAATTTTTAACTATAAATGAAAAATATATAACTGTTGTTTTTATTATAATTTTGCAAAAAAGACTAAATTTAATGCTTTTATAAATTATTTAAGTTTAATATTGCATCACTTAATATTTTAAACATTACCATTGTTACCAGTTATAATTATGAAAGAAATTGTTTGAAATATTCTCAAGCAGTGATTCAGGTAAAAAAAGATAATTTTCTCAACTAAGATATAACTACTTCAAATTATATTGTAATCAATATATTTTGGTTGGTAAAATATGTAAGAAGTAATTAAACTATCTTTAAACAATTCCTTTTTTATTTAATGGAAAAGTTGATTTAAGATCCAGAAGAAGGTTTGAAATTTAATTTTAAATAATAGGAGATCAAAATAGACAAAATGAATTCATAAATAATACCATTTTTTATAATATACATAATGTTTTCTGTACTCAACTTATAAGTAAGAAAGACATATTTTTTATATTTAAAATAAAATTTTTTTTACATATAACATAATTATTGATAACTATAAAATTAAAATTCGAAAATCTCTTCTGAAAATCTATTCCATTCTTCTGTAACGTTTACTTTTTGATTAAGAAAAATAATAATTATGGATGCATTCACAGAGTTGTTATTAATGTTGGAGTTATATTAAGTTTATCCTAAAGAGATAACGTGATTAAAGTGTTATATAAATTTAACACAAGTATATTCTTTTAACCAAACGTAGATTATTGTAATAGTTGTAACATTCGAAATACTACATTTCTCTCTACCATGAGTATAAAAATATATTTTACAGATAGTAGGGTCTTGATATTTGAAATGTTATTTCTATAATAGAAAATGACATTTATATGTGCCTCAAGTGAAAATAATTTCATTTCAGCATTCTTCAAAAAACATTGACTATATAGATAAAAGTACATGGTGCGATAAATTTTTTATCTTCAAAATCGCAAAATATAAAATTGTTTTCTGTTAGCACCAGAACTAGTTTAAACAGTAAAGGTGACTGTAGTTTTAGAAATAATTCACATTTCATTAAAATGTGCATTTTATAGTACATTGTACTTTCGAAAAATCATTATACGGATATATTTTTTTTATAATAGTATATAAATGCATTTTAAAGAAACTGTTTGGCGCAATAATTTCTTTATTAAAATATAGTAAAATGCCAAGAGTTATTCAAATCACTTATTTAACTATATGAAAAACTCAATTACATAAGCGCTATTGTCATTTATTATATTAATATGAGTATTTAAATGTAATCCAAATTATTATTGGTCTATTTAAATAACGACAATTATTCATCCGAATTATTTATTTAACAAGTACTGTGAGATACAGATTGTATATATACTAAATTAAAAGTCTTTACGATTTAAATTGATAATAAAATGATGAAGTTAAATTCTTAAACTAATGTTTGATTCAAAACTGTGTAGGTCAGGTAAATAAGTTTAATGATTTTTTTTTATTTATTTTTATGTAAAATTGCATTCTACAGCATTTGCTGAAAACTATATAGTTTCCTTGATGAAAAATAATCCCCGTATAAATTTATATATACTTGAATTTATATATAAACAATTTTCATTCATTTATTCATAAAATCGACAGTCATGGATAAGCCGCCTTGGCATTCATTAAGGCAATATTTTATCTTAAATGTATTTTCTCTCTCTCTCTCTCTTCTGTATAATACCTAGATCTTCCCCCTTAACTATAGTTCGTTCATCTGAGTTTAGTTTACCCCAAATTGAATGTTATTTATTATTGAATATCCTTTATTCTGTATGCCTACCCTATTTAATTCGGATTATATGACTATATATTTGATACTTTAAAATTAAAAAAACAACATTGGATTAATTAATAAAAAATGATATTTTCACATTTGCTGTTCATATCAATCTCCATAGATTTGTTTTCTGCAAAAATATATTTATAAGTAAAGTTTATCTTAATAACTCCAAGATTATTCCAATATTTCATTTTCCGCATTAAGTGCCTCATTTATAGTTTTATACATAAAAAATCTCTTATTTTAAAACTTCATATGAAAAAGCAAAATATATAGAATTATTGTTTTGATATATTAAATAACTTATTCCAACATATGCCCTTAATATACACATAAATTGTAATTAAAATATTATTAAAGTGGAATGTTTTTATGAATAAAATTTCATTTAATTGAAAATTGGTTAGTTATTCCAAAATAACTTAGTTCACAATTTTCATGGAAATAATACACGCACATACATTATTGATAGCAAAATATTCTAAAACAAAATAACAAATTATTGTTAGCAACACCTTTGACTCTTTTAGTTTTTGTTTTCATAAAGAACATGTATAAGGAGAAGTAAATTATATAAAATAATATTAATATAATTATACATCTAATTAAATATAACTAAATAAAAAGAATAAATATTTTGTAAGTAAATTCTTAGAGTAGTCAGTCTCCAAAATAATTTTTTGTAGTGAAATTCAAAAGAATAGAATTAAAATTATCGTTTAAATGCAAAATGTTCATGAAAATCGACTGCAATCACGTAAATTATTGCATTTTAAATTGAAGTGTTTGAAATTATTATACTGGAGGAAATTTTGATTTTCCACTTCGAATTAAAGAATAATATATTCATTACATATGACTGATACATTCTTATTTCGCAAGAAAATTAAGCTACTAATGAGAAAAAAATGATGTCAAGGATAAGGTTTATTATTCTTCTAAGTTTGAATTTCGTAACTGTTAAAAAACTCCAACAGTAGAGAAAAATGCTTTATGACATACTTGATTAGAAAATGAAAAACAAATTAAACTTTTATGTTTTTGAAAAACTTATCCAGGAACTATGCAAAATAATTTTTTAGTGTCTATATTTTATAGCCTGTCACAAAATATAATTATCTGAAAAAAATAAATTGTAAATTTGTTATGATTTATTATATGCTATTACACTTAAAATTACATTAATTTTCTCAAACCTTACATGTTATTATGAATTATACATTTCAATGAAGTGTTAGTTATGTATATTTTTATTTAAAAAATTAGCCATATGGAAAGCAGGAATTTTTTGAAGTGCATTATATGTATACATACATACATACATACATACATACATACATACATATATATATATATATATATATATATATATATATATATATATATATATATATATATATATATATATATATATATATATATATATATATATATATATATATATATATATATATATATATATATATATATATATATATATATATATATATATATATATATATATATATATATATATATATATATATATTTGCGTTTCAGTTTTATTTTTATTTTCAAACTTTTTCTAGAAAAATAAAACTGCAATTGATTTGTAAATAAAAAGCCTTTTTCCTATTATAATAGTGTTTATTAACTTTTTACTTTGCAAATATTAAGTCATATAATTTTTCCTCTTCATTCACTTATTAACATTTTTTCACAATGTACCTTCAAAGTTATACGATCTTATTTTGAAAATACAGCTCTCATTACTTATCATGATTCATTCTTCTTTGGAATTAATTTCTCACTCACACCAATTTTCATCAATTTAACAATACAGTTTTAAGAATTAAGAAAACCCTTACAATAAAAAATCTATTAATTTTTTTGACTGATAAATGCAGTCTATCTCAAAAATTATGCAATAAACACAAAAATGGAAATAAAGTATAAAGATTTTATTAAAAAAACTAAAAGTCTATTGGTTGTTGAACAAAAGAGATGTGCCATGCAAAATAACGAAATAAAATAACATAAAGTAACACATACATTCCTAATCTGTTGACAAAATGGTTAGGTGAATGCATAACTCAGTAGGACATGTAACCATCTCTTCTGGAGTTACAGTTTCGAAAGTGATGATATCTGATTACAAATAAGTCGTCAATAGTACTTTGAAATTTTTTTGTATTTTAAGGGCCAATTGCACTTTGAGGGTCATATTCTCAAGTCACTAATGTTCCTGTTGCACACAGGAGAAAGTAACACTTTCCAGACATTCTCTATTGTGTTCAGGTTGGAAGAACTGTTAACAATTCATTTCGAAATAATGTTTCATGTTCCGTGAATTAGTTAACAATGCTCTATGTTCTTCTGCGTGAACATCTGTAAAAATGGAATTAGGATCCATATTTGCCAAATATGGACGAACACATCGGTCAAGGATTAAATCCTAATAAGTAACTACTAATACTAAATCAGAAGGAAATATGCTTAGAACAGTTTGGCTACCAACTAATATCCTTACTCATAATTATAACACCAGTTTTAATGTACCTATGTCCTTCATGATATTGTAAATTTGAGATCATTGAGTTCTCCAGATCTGTATCCGTCGGGACTCATCTGTGAACAATGCATAATCTTATACATGTACAATGGATAAGATACAGAACTAAATGTGACCGAGCTCTTCTTTGAGACGACATCAAAGGCACACGAAGTGGTGGTCGTAAGAATACAAATGAGTGCTATACATCGTCTGCAAGTCCGGGAATCAGTATCGCTTATGAAGTTGCAACGCTGCAATGAATTTCAAAGATTAAATTCAACTGATAATGGTTATCTTGCCCAAATAACCGGTTCGCGAGAGCATTTGTAACTCTAAGATGTCCACTACTAGATTATCGTTACACTGTTCCTTCGTTTTGATACGATTTCACTAGCTTTTGTTATGAAACTTTTGTCCTTTAAGGCTGGGTCAATCTCCACCAGTCATTTTCTTAAATGGACTTTTCTAATTGCATGCTCGCACATGTTTTCCTTCAAATGCTGCCCATGATTCATTTTCAGAAAGATGGAATATGGAAATAAAGAAAGGAACACCAAATGAAAAAATCTGCTAAAAGGAAACTGCATTTACATAATATCACATTATACAGCTCTTGAACTGGTTATGCAAATATTTCAGCACAAAACTGCTTTCGTATCTCACTGCAGATTACATATGCAAATTGTGCTGCGATAAGATTATTTCTTCTTGAATTATGTTAAATTTACAGTTTTTGCTTATTGTATGAAGCAGGAGTGAACAAACAACATATTATTTCAATTAATTAAAAATATTTTTCTACAAAAGCGTAGCATTTCATGACAAAATTGAACATATATGCATTACAATCATTTTGAACACTAAGAAATTTCTGAAATTGTTATATTACTTTAATAAACAGTTAAAGAAAAACTACGATTTTAAAACAGTTAACAGTTAATGCACACATTTCATTGCTTTGTATTACAGAAACAGATAAATTTATCATGTAAATAATTATCCATTATATATATATATATATATATATATATATATATATATATATATATATATATATATATATATATATTTCTGAATATATGGATATGATTTATTTCACTGTACATCCATTTTATCATTTGGAATTATACTTTGACACTTTAAATGAAATTTAAAACAATCATAATCATATAAATTTTTTTGTAAAAACCTAACTACACTTTACACTTTAAAATGATGTAACGTAAGTTCCTTTCTTTCTTTTCATTTCTTTTTTAATGTGACATTAATATTACCATTTTCATTGAAAAAAGATTTAAATAAAGGTATTGCGCGGGTCTTAATAACGAACTACAAAATAATTGTTTTAAAACAAAAACAGACTCTCTTTGACATAAACTTATGTTATGTTTTGAAATATGTAGATAATCCTCACAGTTTTAGTTATCTTTAGTATTAAATATTAAAATGATATTTATCCTTTTTATAATTACTTTTATTTCCTTTCTATGTATTTAACAAAACATCATTTAAAAATGAAAAGAGTTAGAAATTTTTAAACTATTTTTAAGAATTACATATGAGGGTTACTAGGAAATTTTTGAGATATTCGCTGATTGGAATTTATGAAATAAAAATAATGGTTTAGTTTTAAAATACAAAGTATTTTAATACAAAAGACGAATTTTACTGACTTACTTCAACTTGTTTAGCGTAGAATAAATTTTAAACAGAAGAGAAAATGGAGTTGACGCGAGAACATTTTCGCGCTATGATTTTCTACGATTTTAAAGCAGGAATAAATCAAGAAGAACGCGTTAAAAGGTTGAAATTAGCATTTGGTGATTAATCTCCAGTTCGTGCCACTGTATTCAGATGGTTTAGAGAATTTAGAAGATGTCGCAATTTCTTCAGCATGAAGAACACACAGAAAGGCCGCCGTCGGCAGTAATCACGGATAATTGGTCTGCCATACGAAAAATGTTAATGGTTGATAATCGCTGTACCTATCAAATGATACTGAAGGAATTGGATCCATGAAATACACAAAATCATTCATGATAAATTACACATAAATAAAGTAGTTTGCCGTTGGGTTCCCCATAATCTAACTGAGCACCAAAAAGAGGAGCGTGTCAGGATCAGTAAAGAAATTCTTAAATTGCTAAATGATGGTAGCCACCGCATCATTTCTAAAATTGTAACAGGTGATTAAACATACATACCGTTTTTTGACGTTGAAAAACGTCAAGAAAGAAAAGTATGGGTCTTTGAAGATGATCCACGCCGACAATGGTGAAAAAACAACGCGCACTGAAAAAAGTGATGTATGCCGTTTTCTTCGGAAGTACGGGATTAGTCAAAGCCATCAAGTTGGAAGGACAGATGACAGTAACAGCAAACTGGTATACCACTAAATGTCCATTCAAAATTTCAACAAGAACTGAATGTTTGAGTCTAATGCTTCACAATGATAATGCATCTTCCCATATAGCCGGATTAACAGTTGAGTTTCTTAAACAAAAACAAGTTAAAGTGATCGAACATCCCCCGTATTCACCTGATCTAGCTATGTGTGACTTTTGGTTATTTTTTAATCTAAAAATGAACTTACGTAGACGTCGTTTTCATTCAAAAGAAAAGATTGACATGATTATAAATGCACTTTTTTCATCTCTTCCAATAAATGAATGGCTTGAGACATTTAATCTGTGGAAAGAATTTTATTAGTATAACTTTAAAAACCTAGTTGTATCTCAAAAATTTCAGAGTGACCCTCGTATACTTCAGAATACACGAAGAAACTTTATCAACAAAAAACACACGTTTCATTATAACCCTTAATTATAAATCATATCAGTTCATGAAATTTCGCTTAAACAATGAACATTATAAATTCAATAAATAATTGAATAATATATAGTATGTTGAATTAAGTTTTCTTTACATTTACTTAAAAAAAATATTTTCATGAGATTCATAATAATAATGCACATTTTTATAATTCATGACATTAACATTTTAAGAGAACTATAATTTTTTTATATATTGTTATTTAATAGGTATAAATAATTATTGTTGTAAAAAAAGTTTAAAGGTAACTTCACCACTCAATAAATAAATTATAATACTGTAATCAAGCAATGAATGTAAATAAAAAAAAAATTATTTTTCACTCTCTATGTTCAAAATTTCCTGGAAATAAAAACTGTTATTATATTTAAGTTAACACACAGCATGTAGTCTTTTGTGATCATGAAATAACAAGTCGACTACCGTTATTTATCCTTAAAAAGTATATATGTTTATTGATTGTAGTGTGAAAGAGATGATCCTCATCTTGTAACATAAGATAATTTAATGGAGTTTCCTATCTTTTCTGCTTTCATTATTTTGTAGTGCAAGAAAAACATGATACTGTGAACATAGTGATTGAGAGTAAATAAATACATGAGAAATGAAATCATGATTACCAAGGCTTATAATAATAAATTGAAAAGTTTTCTTTTCCAAACCTCATGTTTTCATTTTCTTGAATACTAACATTCCTTCATCTAAATTAATGAACAAATAAGACTGAAAGTAATTAGCTTGATTAGAAAATAGAGCTGTAAATGTAGGAGAGTAGTAAGTGAACATTACCATTCTTTCAAAAAATAAAAAAAGTTTCTGTTTTTATAAGTAAGATTCTTATTAGTTGAAAATATATATAAATTTAGTTTGAAAAAATATTTAAATTTATTAATATCTTTAAATTTACATCCTTATACCATACCTCCCACAGGAAAGCTTAACCAAAGATACACTATGTAACAATAAAGCAAATATACAAATATATATATACATATATTATACACATATATATTATATATATATATATATATATATATATATATAATATGTAATATACACAGATGAGAGTTTATATGTAAATAGTTAGGATTTACATTTATATTTTCTTAAGATTTGTATAAAATAATTTTTTTTGAATAATATTTACGATAAAGTAAACTAGGCAGTTAATGTTACTATAAACTCTATTAAACTTAATATATTAGTTTTAGCCCAAAAGTTGACTACATAAAATTAATCTGACTTAGCAATCCTTTGAAGTGATGAATATATTTATCTTTTTACATCAACTTAAAAAATTCAAAACTTATCCATAAAACGTTTAATCTAGATCTTATTAGTATCCAAAAAGATGTTATACTTATTCCTTGAATAATAAGATGTAAAAGATAATTCCTGCTTAAAAATTAATATTGTTCTTGGCTATTAATAACTTTTTAATATATATGATTTTAAGGTAAATCACATATATTTTGCAATAAAAACTAATTAATATTATATGCACAGAAGGAATCTTAAAGATTCATTAAAATTCATAAAATATTAGAACTGCTTAAGCAAAAAATATACCATAAATAATTTATTTAAATTTGATTTGCATCAAAATCAGTTTATAGCAATTACGTTTTGATAAAACACGCTCGCATTTATGTAATGAATTATAAATATCAGATTACAATACGTTTTTAAATTTTATGTTAGAATAAAATATTAACAACTTATTGTAATCTGATATTCATAATTCTACGATTAACATGAGAGGTATAAGACACAGGTTTGTGTGTGTATTATAAAGGATCATTTTATTATGTTACTTTGGTAAAATGTAAATTTTAATAATTATTCATTTAGTTTTATATTTAAATAATTTATGACATTCACGTTTTATAATGTTAGGAAAGAAAAATATGCATGTGCTTAAAAAGCCAAATTATTTTCATGGATGGCGAAACTGCAATAAAAGAACAATTAAAATCTCTGAACAAATTAAATATGCTTGCACATCATTACACAATTGAACAGAGTTTGTGATAAATAGTTATTGATAATCTCAGTACTTTTCAAGGAAAATAAGAGTTATATTTTTAATAATCCGAAAATAAAATTAATATCATCTAATGCAATTTTTTTTAAAAAAAGTTAATTTTTAGAAATAAGTAGCTTTATAAAGTTTATTTATTCAAACCTTTGTAAACTTTACAAAAGATGTAATTATTTAGCATCTTCACAGATATGTGGTTAAATTGAAAGTAAACACATACAATAAAAAATAAACTGAAAAACAAAAGTTTAAGAAGAAGCATTAAATTACATTTTTGAAAATTAATGCATGTCATTGAAATTATTTGCATTGAAATATTTATTTATTAGTTGAATACGAAAACAAAAGCAAGTGAATTTCTCACAAAAGGATAAGTGAGTTGCAAGTATGGGATTCTTTGAAATACCATTATTAATTTTACTGTCGAGATGATTTTTTATAATTAAATTTTCTTTTGTTAAGAATTATTTATAAATTTATAATTTAAAAATATGAGAAATTTAACTTTTTTAGAAATGCATATAAATTTTTAAATGAAAGAAAGTATTTAATTACTTTTAGTGAATTAAATACACATGAAGTATAGTGTTTTTTTTGAGAACTAAGACGATTTATAAATGGAATTATACGATTAGGAGTATAGAAGTATTTGTTGAAATGTAAGATTTTAAGAATTTATTTTTAAATAATGCTGGAGATATGTTGTTATTATTTTAATATAAATAATTATAAAATTGCGACATATATACTTCCAAACTTCTCTTGTGCTCTTGTCTAAATTTAGAAATATTGAACTCATTCAAGTATTCCAAAAATGAAACTGCAGAGCATACAACTTACTTAGAATTATAAAAGTAGCCTACTTATATCAATGTTAGGAAAGATGAGATTGCATTACATTTGTATGATTGTATTACACACTTTTTATGAAATTACAGTTATTAAATGCAAAATATGTGTCTATAACAGCAAAAATGATGTTGATGGCAATATTTTTATGCGTATTTTTCAAGAAAATGTCAAGTACGTATGTGGTCACAAAATCTGAATTAATCTGAGAATTTGACCCCAATCCATTCTTTCTTTCCCTTTCATTGCTGCCACTTGAAAGTCAAAGTTATGCCAAAGTCATGGTTACGGAGTTGAGCATCCATACGGCAGTAAACGTCGATGAGCTATTGGTGAGGACATTTGCTCTTTGTAACTGACTTCTTTTTTATTTATAATTCGTAATGTGACTATATTATTGATTAAATTAAAGCAAGTAACATATCTCTCTTCTTGGTTTTCAGACATAGATAGTACTTTACGTTTACGCAAGTGAGCTTTCTGGTACCCAGATAAAAAGAGCTATGCCAGAATGATGGACGCCACTGGAGGGAAAGACGGGGTACCACGGGGTACCCCAATTTTGCGACCTCCAACTCTGAAGCACTGGCACCGCAATGAACAATTTAACTTAGGCTAACAAACCATTACAAATAATTTGAGAGAATCAAAAAGTACGTACAAAAGGTCTGGAGTTATAACGCAATATTATATTGGAGTTAAAAGCAATATTAAATAAAAATAAAGAAACTTGAAAAAAACTGTTTGGTGAATGACATGATAATTTACAAATGGTGTTTTTGTTACAACCTAAGTGAGAAATGGGGGATGAATAATGAAATTAGTGCAAAATATGTAGAAGAGCTATACAAAGTAAGTTAGATTTTTAATTAAATGGGTGAAGCAAGAGTTTAGATATGATACACCATTGGAGGAGTATATTACCAACTGGTATCGTCATAAAACCAAGTAAAAAGTCCTCTCTGAGTATTTGGAAAATCCACAAGTTGGTTCAGCTTTCTCCTGGAAATTTGGTTATTGAGGATAGCTTTCTTCCAGATCACTATCCATCTGGTGGTCGGGCATGACAGATGCCAAGAAGTAGTTAATGGGCAAGCCGCGATGTAATGGAGAGAATCACCAATATCCCCACAAGTGCAATTGGATGAGACTGCTAGATTCATTCGGTGGAAGTACGTAGAAAAGGGACCATCTCCTGACATAAATACAATTTCATTTTTTGTCCAATTTAATGGCTTCATTGAGACAGAAGATTCCATCTCATGAATAAGGTGCAAGTATTGGCATCCTTCTAGATTTGTTGTCAGTTATCAAGAATCCATTTCTGACATTCTTGTTTGAGAGGGCAGCACGGAAGTGCAACAATGAGAGTCTTGAGTGAGGAGAAAACTTCCTTAAAGGCCTCCTGATTGCCTTGTGTTCCAGTAAGGGCCTTAATTCATTTTAGTTGGATGGACAGGAACACAGCTATTAGGGATAATCTATCACATAATTTCTTAAGATTGTATTATATCCACTGATACTAATTTCGGTGACATTCATAGAACTTAAACAAACCTGAGCAGCAAGAGTCATTCCTATGACTTCAAATCACGAAAGTTTATAATTAAACACGTATCAAACTCATAAATGATCCAAGATAATTTTCTTTTCTTCTTAAAAGAGACATCATGACAACTTTCCTCTTAAAAAATTAGACCTCAGATATTTTTTGGAAAAATCTGTTCTTGCGAAATAATTTAGGTACTATTAACATCATAAATTTAAAGAAAAGATATATATTTAAATAACATATCATTTGTCATCTCATGCTACATTCTCAAGAATTGCATTTCTTCTTTTTTGTAATAATTTATTTGGAGCCAGCAGTATATACAATAGATTGAGCATGAAAACCCGTGTAAATCAAATTCATTGTCTGAGATTTATACATTTTGCTTTTCTTATACTAGATATAATTTTTATTAATAGTAATAAGTGAACTTAATTTTCTTATGAAAACAATTATTTTTTACGAAAAAAATAATTTAAGGAAATATAGTATGGCAATTTTGATTTATGAGTGCTATTTCTTAAGCATATTTCTTATCATTTAAGCAGATTGATTACCAGATGATGCGTTGATTTTTGTGTGTTGCCCTGTATCAGTTAATGTATTACTTCATAAAAATTATTAATCATTATTTATCGCCATCATGAATTAATTCAATTTAGTTCGGAGTTCATATGTAAATCAGAAGTCTATGTTTAAAACACGTACCCTGAGAGTTGTCTTTATTAAGGAAATATTCCCAAATAGAATTTGTAAGGAAATAAATTCAAAAATAAGTGGTGCTTTATGATGAACGAAATTAATATGTTTGAGAAATATGATAAAAATCATTGGGTAGACATTTTCAATTTAATGTATATAAATGTTGAAAAAAATGTAGTTTGGAGTATGTCGTTAAAATATGTTTAAAAGTTATGAAATTGCATATGTTATTATTATTATTATTATATCAAAAGTTCTGTAAGATAAATAGACAAAGTAGAAAACTATGCTTTCGTTTAAAAGACTTCAAACTGTATTGGTGAAAAACATTGATATTGCGTGTTAGTTGAGAATTTAATAATATTAATGATCTGAGATTTGGTAACAGACGACGTGTAATTATTTTAAAAGCTTTTTCAGTTTCATTTCCTGACTGTGGAAAACTTTATAGAAATAGGTAAAGTATCTCTTTAAGGTATATGATTAAAATATCTTAAAATATGCCTGAGATATACAAATAAAAATAATTTCATATTTTACGTATTTAAAAGGAATCTATGTGTTTATAATAAAAAGAATTACTTTCATAAATGAAAGCAAGTTATAAGTAGAATAGAAAAAGAATTTGTTTTTAAATCCCGCTTAGAATTTTTCGAAAGGTGTGATATTTTATTGATATGAGTTGATAATAAGTTATTTCAATTTAATTTTAAGAGAATTCGGTGCATAAGTAGAAACAGGGTTTTTTTTAAAATTTTTCTTAAAGATGAATTTAAGAAACTGTCTTTTAGATGCTAGAAAATTAGGGAAAAATAACTGAAACATCTAATTCACATTTGTGGCTCCTAACAGAATTATATTTTTAATTTGTGAATGTCCCCCATATTTTTATCAATGCATAGTCTTAAAGCACACTACTAGCACTTCAAGTCCATTGTTATTAGTTCCAGATGAAAGATTAAAAGGCCAGCACAACATTTTTTAATAAACAGATGCATATACGAACACTTTTACGTATTAGACTTTAGAATTGATATTCTTCAATATCGATTTGAGCAGCAGTGTTGGGCAGATTTTAGCTGAGGGAAACCCTGCGGTGATGGTATTAAAACCAGTATATTTCCCAACAATAGGCGACGAAATCTCGAAAACTGAATGCTCGATTAGGGAGTTCTTTCCTTATCCGTCTTCCAATTTTACTCCTTTGTAAGCTTTCCTCTTTTGTAATATGTCATAAAAGAGGAATGTCGAATCGAAGTAAGGGAAATATTGAAGTAGATAAGCAGATTGTGTACTATGGTTTCAGGGCATAATCTTATGGAGAACAAATTTTTCTTCGGTCATGCTTTATTTCATGAATATATGAAAACGGAAATTTGAGAGTACATTCAGAATCGTTATTTTGTGTTGTGCTAATATCATGCTAACATTGAAAGTAGATTTTGTCTAAAAACCTTCCAATATTTACAAATTTCGATCAAAACATTATTCATTTTTTGCTTGAATTCATGCAATATAAAGAGTTGTCTCTTCTATTTTTCAAACTGTAAAACAAAACATTTATGAAAGAATCATATGAATATTAATGTCTACACTTTGTTATACGTGTCTAAACTATATGTAATTTTTATCAATAAAAATAAGATTCTATCAGTAAACATGAGATGCAGTTTAAAATAAATTTCAAAAATTTAAAAATAAATAAAAAAAATTAAAATTTTGTATAATGTAGTTAAATAAAAACATTTAGGATAATTAATTTAAAATCGTAAAATATATAAATCTTAGAAATTAGAATAATATTTTCCCTGTATATTTCTTTACATTATTAAGCACTTTAGTGTGATAATTTGAATGATTCTTTGTTTGATCTAAATGAAGCTAAAAATTCATAAGTTGGATTCATATAATTTACAAACAAATAAGTATTTAATTCATTGTGACAGTAATACTACTATAAAAAAAGTTATCGTAATTTTAAAGAACTTATCTTTTAAATAATTTGTCAAAATGTATGATTTATGTAACAATTACAGACAAGGATATATATGATTTATGAGCAAAGCTAACCTAAATAACAAATAAAATAATTTATTTTACAATAAAAGTACTTAATTCTATAATGACAACTAAATATAATATAAATATTGTCATTGATTGCATTACGTTCCACTTTTTTTAAATGTTTTACTATTATTTAACCAATGTAAGAAATAATATGAAAATTATTAATGAATTTTATATGGGTTAAAGAGAGAGATTCATTCGTTAATTGCTACTACGCTGATGAAAAGTTCATTGTAACTTCATTTTCATATTTCCAAAGTAATATCCAATTAGCAAAATTAAAAGTCAATATAGAAAAAAAATACAGGCAAGTTCTATTTAAAATTATATTAGAGTTTAAGAAATCAGTGAAAGTGTGCTTTGGGTCCCCTGCTGGGCGCATTTTCAAAAAGTCACCAACTGGCGCGTTTTTGCGTTTTGTCTCGCGGAGTTGAATGCTCTGAGAGACTTACGTAAAAACGGCGTTTCTATGGCGACGAAATCAAAATCAGAGTTTTTAACGAATTTCACCGTTGGTATGACAACGAAAACAAAAACAATGGGTTTTTTTACGAATTGTATAGCAAAAATTACACTAGAATATGGAGAAAAATTATCATATTTTTTCCATATTCTAATGTATTTTTTGACACAAGGAGTGCATTTAGGATGAAATAGCCAAGGTTACCACACTTGGCGCGGCTATTGCCCATTTGGCGAGAAAGGGTACCTATAAACTACAGATAAACCAAGAAATCATATATAATAATTAATTTCTTAAAAGCATTGTTATAATTCTTGAAAAGTAGTTATAAGACATTAATATCATAGAAATATGCAAAATTTATATTTAAATTCGATAATTTATAAACAGAAAAAGATACATTAGACACGTATAATAACAAACCACGACTACTTTTTTTTTGATCCAATATAATCAATAACACTAGAGGAAACAAATTTGAAAATTATTATTTTATCAGCATATTTACTGCTTAAATTTATTTTACAATGAACATTTGTGGTGTTAAATGTTTTTCTGAAAGAATATCTTGTAAAAAGTATGCAATAAATACTTCATGTCAACAATTAAATAATTTGTAGTAGATACTATCTATTTGAATTTATTTAAAGTTTGTAAACTTTTCGTAGTATAAAATTACATTATTTAATTTTTATCTCATTTTATGACATTCTTAATCAAACAAAGATTTTAAAAATAATTAAAACCTTTTTGACACATTAGAAAGAGTATGAATTATGCTAGGGAATTTATGTTTCAGAAAGTATTCTTAAATGCTAGGATATATATGATGCATAACACTATATTACTTTTTTCTAAATAAAATCAATAAAATTGAACAATACGAAGTAAATAAATGCAGTAATGATAAAAAAGGGCAAAATAAATGCTTCTTAAATAATTGCTGATTTTCTTCTTACACTTTATTGTAGATTAAAAAAATATGCAAAATTTTCTGACCAAATAATATGTTTAAATTTAATACTATTTATAAAATAATTACCTTCTAAAATGAGACATTTTTATCTCATACTAATTTAATATCATTGATGGATTAAAATGGCGAATAAACTGCTATAAACTTTAAAAAATTCCATTTGAGTATTATGAGCTTCTGACGAGCTGAATATTAACTTGTAGAGCATGATTCAAAATCAAAGAAGTAAAGAGAAGTTCTTATATAGAAAACTTATATCATTCTAAACCTAAATACGTAGGATTTTCATTTCTTCCTAATTTTTCACTGAAATATTATTATGAACACAATATTCACGAACGATTTTTATCGAAGATATTTTAATAAGTTTTACAGGGGGGAGCAATTATTCTCTTACAGTTTTATTTTAAAACTTACTTAAAAAATTACGTATATCATAATATGTACTAAGTTTGAATATTTGCTTCAAATTATTAACGAGAAAATAATCTTTACAACTCTTTCATGAGGAAAGGATAACTGCAACGGAAACTACAGTCAGGAAAACCTGATATGGTCAAGATGGATTTTATATATCAATCTTAATTTTTTAGCTCACTAATTGATTATATTGTATAAATCCCTCAGTTAGACCTTGTGTTTTTCGTGTACGTACATCTGCTGATATGGTTTCAGGTAGTACCTTCTAGATTTAACCGAGCAACTAATTTCATGTTATAAATGCAAAACATTCAAAATATATTAAGCATGTTACCATTGCTTTGAAACATTAAGATATTTACTAATGGATTC
Organism: Latrodectus elegans; assembly: GCA_030067965.1. Taxonomy (NCBI): domain Eukaryota; kingdom Metazoa; phylum Arthropoda; class Arachnida; order Araneae; family Theridiidae; genus Latrodectus; species Latrodectus elegans. The sequence continues at coordinate 77,130,319 of CM057816.1, read as the reverse complement.
AAAGTATTAATTCATAGTCAATTTTTCAGTCTGAACCAAATAAATTACATTTGATACATTTTAGTAAAAATATTAAAGACTGTTAATAAAAAGGAGAGGAAATATACGAGAAAGAGTATTGTATATTTGATTCTCCGAAAAGATAATTATTTCGAGAATACTTTATTGAGAATTTTGCGTGCATTTTGAAGTAATTCTGCATTTTGTTCAAATAGAATCAAATTCTTACTTGAGAATAAAATTGTCATTTACTTTAAATAAATATATTTCAAAGTTATTATCAAAATAAATGCACATTATATAATAAATGCGCATTTTTGTTATTTTTATTTACGCAAATTTTTGTTAAAGATGTCATATTTAAAATTGCTGTTTCTTATGTATTCATAAAATATACGAGTGAATAGTCTAGAACAAATACAAGTGTTTATTACATAATTATACAATAAAACTAAAGCATAAAATATTGTTTTATTAATAATAATGGTATCAATGTTTATGACATATTACACGAGGCACACACAAACAATTTTAACATTTGCCCTTAATCTGCCAATTTGGAATTTCAATTAACCAGTTTACGAACATTTTACATATTATAAAAAGATGGTAGAAGCTTTAACTATATCAATTCATTAATACATTTCAAATACCCCAAATTTTATGAAAACAATACTTTTAATCAACTCTATTGGAGGTACATAAGTTTCAAATTAAAAATGTCACAGAAATTCGTTTTTTATGCTAAGAAAAATAAAATATGAATTTGTGCCCTGCAAGTTTGATATGGTTATTTTATGAAATGTAAGAATGAAAGTAAATATATACATATATATATATATCATTTTCTTACGTTTTAATTTATTATATATATTTTTAAGTAAAACCATAATCATTGTGACGCTTTACCCAACCGCATTTCATTTAATTAATTCTTCAAATTACTATGATAGGTTTGTTTCAGTAAATATTGAATTCCAGAATAAAAAATTATCGCAATATGTCAATACATCCCTCGCATTGCTGAACAAAAATGAAATACGATAGTGATTATATACATGAACCATCACGACCAAGTACATTTCTTCAATGCCAAAAGTCCCTGCTTCTGTCTTATGCTTTGTATAGGTACATGCTTCTTTTCTGGCTTTAGTATGCACATCTGTCACGAGGGGAGCATGAGAGTTCCGAGTTTCTTTATTTGTGATACGCGAGCATGACATACTCTGCACGATAACTTCTTTCCGATAACAACTAAGGCTATTGCCATTAAAAAAGCTTCACAAAATTCTTTGGTCATTGATCTGTGTTCTATGAGGTTTCAAATTATGATGGTCTCTTGTCTTAAGCCTTACATACAGTGATTTTCAGAGCAAAAGATTCTTGATACGAACCCAGCTGCTTATGTGTGAACAAGTGCTTATGACTATTTATTCTAGAAAAGATGGGTTACTTATTAGATTCCTCATTCTTTTCAATTTAGATTCTATTCTATAAGTAAAGTCATGATGCGATAAGTTCCAGAGAAAATTAAAAATTTATGGTATATAAAGATAATTCGACCGACTTAAATCTACTAATAACAAAACATGCATACAGAAGCATCTTAAATTTAACACAGGTACTTTGTAGGAAGTAAAAACTGTAACAATAATATTTTACGTTGATATTATAGTATATACTATAAAACTTTGAAATACTAAAAAGAAAATAAATGATCATCTTAATATAATCTTTTAGGGAACTCAGTAAAAAGCATTAAAATAGAAAACTTAGTACGGGTTCTATTTCAGTGAACCCTTAGGGAGGTATTAAAAAACTCGGAAATTTTGACAGCAATTTTAGAAAGGTAAAATAAAAGCTAAAGGGTTTTCTTTATTCTTTTCTGCTCTCCAAGGAAGATTTAAGAAAATAAAATCTCCGTTAAATAGCTGAAACTAATATATCTCATGATTTCTCATTTTATTACGGTATACAGAAAAGAAACGCACTGCGTTATCCTCTGTGGAAATCATTTCCAACAAAATTCACGGATTTATATTTTCTTGAACAAAACCCATTAACTCGCAATTCACGAACAGATCATTTATCCCAATAGCTGACTTATAATAAGAGTGCATTGTTTATTATTTGTAATATTTTAAATTTTACCAATAATTAAATTTTCTCTTTATCTTTTTTTTGAATTAACATTTCATAGGCCGACTGCCCTGTCTAGCTGTCAGAGTGCCTGACTGCGGATAGGGAGGTCTTGGGTTCGAATCCCGATTCAGGCATGGATGCACTTTCTTTCTCTATCTATCCTATCTTTGTCCTTTCTGTGTATGAATGAGGTGTGAATGGTTGTCTACCATATAAAAGGGTCTCTATGGCATGTGTGTACAGAAGCAATTGGTCTCCACACCAAATATGGTTCAGTATGGAAAAGTGGAGCAGCGCCACCCTACCCCCTATAATGTCATCTTTGCTAGACAACGGCAACAAAGTAAACCTTAGTGAAGGAGATACATAAATAATGTAGCAGGTAAGGAGAAGAAACTTAGATTTTATTGTTTATAATCCTTATTAAAATATAGTCATTTAAGTTGTATATGAAATAAAATTGAATAAAAAACATTCCATAGGATATTGAATTTAAATTTAAAGTCATTGAGAATTGTGCTCAGTGGTTGAAGTTTAATTTATACAAGCGTTTTTCTGTTTGAACACTGTTCAAATATATACAGTGGTGGCCAAAATTGTGGACACTTTTGGAAATTTTTATTTATTTACCGCACATTTATATGCTTATAGAAAATGTCACGTTTCGCAAAATACAAACTTGTATATATCATTTTAGAGAATTTATTACTGAATTCAATACAAAACACAAAATTAAATTATTTGCTATGCAAAAAAGATATGTGTACTTTAATATAAATAAAAAACACAATTAAGAAGTGGTTTGTAATGTCTAACTTTCTTGACCAATCACTGCTCTCAGAACCAATCAAATGTTAGTAACTGCCAGTAGAAGCTGACATCATGTTTACCCCTGAAACAATTCATTATTTTGCTTTGTTCTGTAGAAGGAGGACCTGTTTCTTATACACTGCAACTACAAGTAGGAATTTTTGTAAAAAATTTTAATATTTAGTCAAAAAGAAGTGACATCAAATAAAAGAGTAGATTGTATACCTAGGAAGAGATGTAACATTACTGTGTTACGAGAAAGTGGTCTTTGTTCTGCTGAAATTGGGAGACAGGTGGGTGGTTCAGTGACTAAATCTGGAGTCCGAAATTACGAAATTACACTTACGATACCAGGAGGTAAATTCAATAAAAAACAAAGAAGGAAAAGGTCGAAAAAGGTCCACCACATCTATTGATGACGGAAGAATAAAAAGACTATGTCTCTAAGATAGAAAAATGTCATCAGCGGCCATCAGAAGTGATCTGAATGATTCTGGTGTTTCTGTCAGTTCAAGAACAATCAGGAGAAGATTAACAGATGTTGGATTGAGAGGTAGAATTCCACGAAAAAAGCCTTATCTTAATTTTCATCAACGAAAAAAAAAAAGACTACTGTGGGCAAAGGAACACATTAATTGGACAGATGATCAGTGGTCGCAAAATATATGGAGTGATGAAACAAAGCTATCGTTATTCGGTAGTGACGGACGAAAATATGTAAGACGTAGAATAGGAGAAGAGCTATATTCTGACTGCATTCAAACAACTGTAAAGAACCCAGTTAATGTTATGATTTGGTCATGCATGTCAGCAGACAGTATTGGTTGCTCTTTGCCACATGGCCAAAATGTCGGAAGAGTGGTTTCTTACAAATAGCATCAAATTGTTTTCATGACCAGGAAACAGTCCTGACCTCAATCCTATCAGAAATTTGTGATACCGATTAAAAACTCTTCTCCGAATGAGACGCCCATCAAATAAAAGGGAATTAATTGAGGCTATAATTGTTTCCTGGCATCACATGTAACAACGAAAGAAGAGCTTAAAACTCTTGTCAGCTCAATTAAACATCAATGTGCAGTTGTAATCAAAAATAAAGGGTACTATACTAAGTACTGATAATACACTGCAAACAACAGTATCTAATGTATATCAATAACTACTATCGTTTAACTTTTTTGTATTGCAAATAATTGAATTTTGTGTTTTGTATTGAATTTAGTAGTAAATTCTCTTTAAAATGATATATACAAGTTTGCATTTTGTTAAACGAAATTCTTTCTATAAGTATACAAAGTTAAAAAACATAAAAATTTCCAAAAGTGTCCAAATATATATATATATATATATATATATATATATATATATATATATATATATATATATATATATATATATATATATATATATATATATATATATATATATATATATATATGACGCAGAAATTTCATTATGGATATCTCTTACAAAACGTTAGTGTTAAATTATTATATGAATAAAAAAACAAACAATTTGTTTAATGGGATAAACATCAAATAACACACATAGATCTTCTAGTAATATCTTTTAGAAGTATGGTGAAAGTCTCTGCTTCATTAAAAGTTTAAAACATATATAAAGATATAAAAAGCAATTTAAAAAACACTTAAACCTCTTAAAACATATATATGCCATAAAAAGTTAAAAGAAATGCATTGCAGATAAATCGCGAATCGGTCATTTTAAATTTAATAAAAGCTCTTAAATTTTAAATCATGCTTTACTATACGGATTGTCATTTATTAAAAATGAACTATCAAATTTTTAAGAATTGAATGTTTATAATTGATGAATAATAATAAAAATGAGCTTTATTATAAATGTGTGTGTGCTTATGTATCCTTATTTTTATAATTGTGGTGAAAATTTTTATTTTTCATAGTAAAAGTTTAATATAGTGAAGCAATAACTTGACACAAATAATTATCTTCAAACATTTTTCAATTTGAATAAATTGTAAACAACATTGTTCATTTGCTTACTATGTAAGTTAATATTAATTATAACATTCTTACTTGTTTGAAATATTTGAATAATATAATATTTTAGGAGACATTTATATTAAGAGAATTAGTATGTATCTATCTTTATTGAAATACTTTTAAAGCAATATTTCTTCTTTGATGTTGAATGAAATAAATAAGTAATGGACTGCGGTGATGATTGTAGCTTTCAATCTATAAATTAAACGAAGCTTAGAAATTTCTAAATTATAAAAAAGGATAAATAGCTGGGAAAATTTTATAAACTATGTAAATAAGTGTTATATTATTGCGAACATTTTAATTATATAATATATTTATTCCCTCATTAATCATTAATAAAAAATAAAAAAGATTGTTTTATATTTTTAATGATTAAAAAGCTAAAACATATTAAATCTAAAAGGAATTTAGTTTTCAATATGTATTACTATTTTTAATTCTGAATCATTTTTACAAATGTTATGAAATTGTGATTTGCATGAGAATTAGTCTAGACAATTTGATTGAATAATTTGATATGTAATAAGTCACAAGCAGTCATTAAAAAGTATTTTCAAAGATATTTTTATTATGTTATATAATGAAATTAATACGTAATCAATTAAGAGAAACTAGTTTTAGCTATTTATCTATGCGATTTGCATTTAAATATTACTTACAACGTTGAATAATATTGAATGTAAAAAGCAAATATATGTAAGATATTTTCTTTGTATAAATTAAACAGATTACTTCATTCCATTAATGCAAAATGTTTATTTTAAATACTAATATTCATAAATGAAAATTACTTTAAATAATAAGCTTTCAATTGTGTAGAAAGAATGTGTTTTGAATCAATTAATATTTTTATGCAATCTTATTTTAATAAATGATAATGTCATTTTTATTATTATTTTTCAAAATTCTAAAATGAATATTTTTTAAAAAAAATATGAATTTTTCGTTTAAAAAATTATCATTATCTTTATTTTTAATATTTTGCTTTAATATCTTATACACCTGTATCTGTAAATAACACTAAACTTTAACAAAATAACATTTAAGTTACTCAAGAAAACTAATTAAAATTATAGAATTGCGTGTTTTATCTATGTAATGAATAGGAGAAGAGTTTAATAAAAAAAGTTTTCTCAACTTTGACCAAACATTTTTTATAAAAAATTGCAAACGATGATAAACTTAATAATTCTAAATATAACACAAAGATTCTCGAGAAAAAGCAAAATTTTATCTTTAATTTTGATTTTTAAATAAGAGCCCATAGAAGACTAACTTTTTCATTTTGCTGACTTTGCACTTCATTATGGGAAGACTGCAACAGAAAGTTATGAAAAGACTAATTAATTTCAACATAAGAATATAGCTTAAGTAGTGTGATTGTGTGTTATCATATATTTCAACTATATATATAAGAACAAAATTCTACACAATGTCAAAAGAGAGTTTTAAAAAATTTACAAAAAAACATTAATCAAAGCAACCAGATCCAAATATTTCTAAAATATATTAGTAAAATATAGTAAAAAAGTGATAAATTATGAATGCTTTTAATGTTTATTTCTTTTAAACACTTGATAAAATTATGGTTATTATTATTTTATGTAGCATTTGTTTATTATTTCACATGCATTATTTTACATTTAGAATAAGGGAATTAAGATCAATGGATTTTCACTCAGTTTAATTAGCTGTTAAATTAAACACAAATTATGCTCTAGAATAATAAAAAATTAATATTAAAAACTTGCTTCAAATTTGGATACTAATTTAGTTAAGTACTTTTTTAAATAATATCAAAAGAAGTTATTTAACCAATAATTAAATAAAAATTGCAAATAGAATATTTTCTTATATATTATAAAAATATTTGTATCCTATAGAAAGAGTTAATTTTTATACTTAAGCAGCGTTAAAAATAATTAATAAAGCAAGAAAATTACTTTCTGAATAAATCTGAAAGAAAGTATACTAACAATAAATAATTAAATGAAAACTTAAAATAAATTAACAAAATTTTTTAAAAAAGTTTGCTTGAACATTTTATTACACAAATAAATTATTAGGAAACTATTCAGATAGAAAAGGGCTTTTCATTCTTTAAAACATAGCACTGAAATGAAAACTATTTGTAATAAAAAATACTAAAACAGTATTTAATTAAAATAATTTGTAACTTTAAGTGTCATTATCTAAAAAAATTAATTTTTTATTAAATGTTCAACTTGATGTACGAAGGTTACTCTGAAATTTTTGAGATACGCGCAAACGAGAATTTACAAAATAAAAATAACGGTTTAATTTAAAAATACAAAGTATTTTAACACAGAAGACGATTTTTACTGACTTACTTCAACTTGTTTAGCGTAGAATAAATTTTAAACAGAAGAGAAAATGGAGTTGACGCGAGAACAGTTTCGCGCTATGATTTTCTACGATTTTAAAGCAGGATTAAATCAAGAGGAAAGCATTCAACGGTTGCAATTAGCATTTGGTGATGAACCTCCAGCTCGTGCTACTGTATTCAGATGGCTTAGAGAATTTAGAAGAGGTCGTAATTTTCTTCAGGATGAAGAACACACAGGAAGGCCGCCGTCGGCAGTAATCCCGGATAATATGTCTGCCATACGGAAAATGTTAATGAATGATAATTGCTATACCTATCAAATGATACAGAAGGAACTTAAAATTGGATCCGCAGCCATACACAAAATCATTCTCATGAAGAATTATATATGAAAAAGTAGTTTGCCGTTGGTTTTCCCATAATCTAACTGAGAACCAAAAAGAGGAGCGTGTCAGGATCAGTAAAGAAACTCTTAAATTGCTAAATGATGGTGGCCACCGCATCATTTCTAAAATTGTAACAGGTGATGAAACGTACATAACGTTTTTTGACGTTCCAACATGTCAAGAAAGCAAAGTATGTGTCTTTGAAGATGATCCCACGCCGACAATGGTAAAAAAAAAAAAAAAAAACACGCACTGAAAAAAATGATGTATGCCGTTTTTTACAGAAATACGAGTTTGGTAAAAGCCATCAATTTGGAAGGACAGAAGACAGTAACAATAAACTGGTGTACTCTTCCAGAAATTCTACAAGAACTTAAAATTAGGGGACAATGACAATGAATCTTCACGTACAGCCGGATTAACAGTTGAGTTTCATAAAGAAAAACTAATTAAAGTGATCGAACATCCGCCGTATTCACCTGATCTAGCTATGTGGACTTTTGGTTATTCTGTAATCTAAAAAAAACTTATACGTGAACTTCGTTTTTATATAGAAGAAGAGATTGATGTGGCTATAAATGCATTTTTTCATCTATTCCAAGAAATGAATGGCGTGTGGTATTTAATCTGTGGAAAATTCGTCTACAAAAGTGCATTAATGCTAGAAGAAACTACTTTGAACACACCTAAAATTTTGTAGGTATAACTTTAAAAACTTAGTTGTATCTCAAATATTTCATAGTGACCCTCGTATTTATACTACTACTTTCAAAATAAAGATTATGAAAACATACTTATATTTACATATTGAGTCTATCTTCTATGTATTTCTTTCTAAATGAAATCTGATATGAAATGTATTATTTAAATATTGTATGAAATGTATTATTAAAAATATATTATTTAATTATTTTGTACGTAATTAATACTCCAAAGTCCAGAGAAATTATATCAGACAATATCATTAATAAATATTTCCGTCCATTTTTTTTATAAATAACTAATATTAAGGAAAATCTTTATTAGTAATTTTCATTAATAGTATTAAGTAGATATTTTTATTGTATATTTTAAGTAAGTTATGACATGAATTTTGATCCATAAATAAGACATTCTCAATTACAATTTTAAAAAGTGTTCATAATTTGTATGAAAATAAAGCCGAACATAAAATGAATAAGCTTTCCTTTGTTTTATTGAATTTGAATTATCTTTAAACAGTTATTGTACTTTAAGCAGTCATTAAAAATGAATTAGTGTTTGGTCTGTTATTGAATGTATTGAAAAATTATATATTTGCTACTATTGTTGATGACTTTTTGTTTCTATAATGTATTTTCTTATTCTATAAATAAGAAAAATGTGATATCTTTAGGCATTATTTAATAACATGATTCCTTTTTCCGAATCCATCTTTTGTGCTTAGAAACTGATCACGTTTCAAGAGATCGTTTTATTTTTGAGCAAAGAAATATCTCACCATGATCACGCCTGTGGAGGATATAAGAAGTATGAAAGCAATGGATTTTTTTATAAATTATTGATTTCTAAACTTGACTTTCATACTACATATCATATTTACATCTAACTTAAGTTAGCCTGTGAATTTATGATCGATTGTATTTTTGTTTTAGTGGCAATTTAATTAAGATAACTATAACTTAATTTGCTATAGTTACAATACAATTATGCATTTTGATCTTAAATAAAGATTAATAAGATTTTATTAAAATTATGTTATTCTTAAAAAATAAGCTTTATATTTTATTATTTCATGATACTGATTATATTTTAAGCGTTTGAACTCATTTACAAGTCTTGACATAGCAAAATAATACAACTTCAATTAAAATAAATAGTAAACAGTTTTGTGCTTTGAAGCCACATATTTAATTCCACTTTTGAAATTAAATAGGAAATACATTCTAATAAGCAATAAATAAATTTTACTTAATGTAAAGATGAATTGATTATTTTCCTCTCATTAGGTAATTGAATAAATTACGATAAATAATTTTTATCTAAAAAATCATTAAAGTTAAGCGCTTATGGAAAACAATATTTATATCAGTTTTGAATTTAAAAAACTCTATAAATCAGACTATTTTATGATTATTTTCACTTTAGCTTCTAATAGAATTTGTAATAGTGGTCATAAAATGTATTCATCATTCATAAGCAGGAAGTTATGATTGAAAGTTCACTTTCCTAAATAGTAATTATTACAGGAGAAATCATTTCATTTTGAGAAACGTATAAAAACAGTTTCTCCTTGTATATAACATTTTCTCCATTATCCATGACCAATATATAATTTACTTCAAATTCCCAGTGTTTTGTCTAATTTTGCGTTTGAAAAATCTCCATGTTGGAGGGATACATTATGTAAAACTAACAAACAAAATAATTTAATATATAAATAAAAAATGATCTTTTGTTCTCATATAAGGATGCATTTAGAAATATTGATATGACATATTACAAATCACTTTTATGAACTGTAAAATATTATGTGAAAATGCTGTAATCATTTGAACTGAACCTAACCAAATGATGAGTCAAAATAACCATAATTAGTTGATAATAATAATGATATGGATTTGTCACAAAAAGTCATAAAACTGATTGGAAAAATACATGTTTAATTTAAACCATAAATGTGCACCTCTTGCTGCTAAGTAATAGCAAGTTTAAGCCTCCGAACACTTTATTCCATTCTCAGAAAGCAATTATTCACTGGCTCTAAATACCTCCTAAAAATATTTTTTTTAAATTTTTACATATTTTCTTACTGTATAAGCGTTTCATTTCAAAATTCTATAAAAATTTAACTTTTGTGTTCAGTAAATAAACTTAAGTAAAAATATTTAAAAAAATATTTATACTACAAATATATATTATAGCTTTAAAAATGAGCATGGGTTAACTTACTAAAACAGAATCAGTAAACACGTTAGTTTTCTAATAATAAATAAATGCAGAATAATTATCATTACTAAAAAATCCTTCCCTTTTTGTCAAAATATTATAATTAAATAAATCTAGAGAATTTTTTTTAACATAAAGTGGTATTTTTCGAATAAAAAATTCTAACTATAAAAAACTTTTTTAGAATATTTGGCACAGTGTAGAATCAGCATTATTATTAACTGCTAAAAATTCGATTTTTTCTTTTTTCAAAAATTCATTTTAAATTTATTGAGATTTTAAGAGTCATTTATTGAAACATTTAATTTTCTTTAAAGAAAACAAACTTATTATGGTTTACCGAAACAAATCTGAGAAATCAAATACATTCAATTTAAGTTATTAAAGACAAAGGATATAATAAATAAGCATTTTTTATTAATTTAATTTTAGTTAAAATCATAAGCAATAAGGAAAAATAAATTTATTAATGAGATGAAAATTTTCATATAAGCGAATTATAATTTTATTCGAATTATTTGTCCCACTCTCAACTCATGAACATAACTAAAATATACAATAACATAAAAAGCTTGATTGAAGATTTAAAGCGTTTTAATTTTTTAATCCTAAGATGATGCTTTGAATCAATCTTTCACACATTATAATGCACTGTTTCATCTCGCTATATATATTGATTCGATTATTAAAATAATTCAGAAATTTTGCCAGAATATCTAAAGCCGCTTATTATGGTACACACAGTTCTTAGGAACAACACACATTTATTTGGAAAGTCATTTAAATAAATCAAATAAAAAAAATAAATAAAGCAAATCTTTTTCTAGAATAGATTTAGTTTCCCTTGAGTAATGTTGTTGTTGACTAGCATGCTTCCTTTTACTAAGTCATAAATTGCACCGCATCGATTAGAAAATTTCGGTTTTGGTGTTTTCACAATTTTGTCGTAGTTAGCAAGCAAAAGACTCCCAATACTTGATCTGTTTCCCTCAAGATATCATTTTCCCTTAAGGCGATTACTACACACTATATTTAACATATCCCAGCCACCTTACAGATCATTGGTTATGCCAGGATCTTTTTTCAGATTCTTGGTTCCTTGGTTAAGCAGTAACTCACTATCTTCAAATACAGAAAATGACGCCCATACTAACAAGACCACCATATTCTCCATCACTATTATTTTACAATATCACTAAATGAATCATTTATATTTACATTCTTACTTTTCTATTTCAAATATCCTTACATTGTATTTACATTAATATATGAAGCAATATCTCTTTGAAGAACTATATGTTCATTTTTTGATTTTATTTTTACTAGCCAATTTTATTTTTAGTAAATAAAAATTTCATTTTAATATTTAATGGTTTAAATAAATGATTTTACTAAATGTACGTTTTTTTGTGCTCATAGTATTTGAGTTGCAAAATCTTATACATGATAGATGCGTTAGTACATTTTAAAAGTCATTTAATCCTTTCCTGTTCTTTCAAAAAAGTTTTTAGAAAATTAAGCAAAGTTGCTAACATGAAATCTATCTACATCATTATTGTTACTTATAAGAGTGCAATTGTGACAAATACACGATTATATAAAAATTATTCATTTGAAAAGATTGATTTCTCCTAAAATTTTAATAATATTACTTGCAATTAAAGACATGTTATCACATAATATTATTTAAAATTTCATGAGATCAAACCAAAAAAAAAATAATAATAATAAATAAATGAAAAATAAATTTAAGCAAGAAGTTAGATAATTACATGAACATTTAAATTCTATGTCACTTCCTTTAATTTAAAATTTATAGAAATATTATATTCAAAATATACTTGATTTTTGTACGTTTTTTATGCTTATTTATTAATCTAAATTCCATTTATCAAAATGTAATTTGGAGTTTTTACTGAAGTAGTAAACAAAAATCTAGCGAATTAATTTGAATAATATTTGAGATTGATAAAATTAAAGTGCTAAAACTTTTTGATAGCGTAAAAAGTAGTCCAAGAAGGATTTCAAGGAACTTTCAAATATACCGGGTGATTATAATTAAAGTCCCGATTTTAAAAATCGATAATTTTAAAACTACTGGTCAGAATGACTTGATATTTTAGTAGAACAATCGTAAAACAATGAAATTTTATTTGGCGAAGAAAAAAATAGTTCTAAAATGTGTCGATAGATAGCGCTGTCAGCGTTCACATTGTCTAGATATATGCAAATTACTAATACGTGACATGCGCACATGAGACTTAGCTGCATAAAAATGCAGAGCACCAGCTCTTTGCCTAAATGCTTCATCATGACTCTGACTATAAAGTATCGCGTTCTACTCTTGAAGTTTTTTTATAAGAACGATGACTGTGCACTTAGGGCTATTAGGAAGTTTCGGACACTAAAATCCATTAAATGGGGCCCAATAACCGCAAAAGGTCTGCGAAAAATGATTGCTAAATTCGAAGAGACCGGTTCAATTGACGTTAAACGGGGTAGAGGAAGAAAACCAGTTTCGGCTGCGGCAGTGGAAGATGTGGCTACAGCATTACAAGAACAGACTAACAGTGATGTTGGAATCAGCAGTGCACGGGGAATTGGCCGAATGCTGGATATGCCGAACAGCACGGTGCGTAAAATCCTACGGAAGATCTTGCTCTGTTATCCGTATAAGATAACTCATGTTCAGGAGTTGCTGACCTGGCTGACCTGGAAGCACGTCAATCTTTTGCACTGCAATTTCTTGCCTGGATGGAAGTGGACAACGGATGGCCATGGAACATTCTGTGGTCTGACGAAACCCACTTTCATTTGCAAGGTTCTGTAAATACGCAAAATTGTAGGATATGGACGACCGAGAATCCGTCCCAGCTACAGCCATTACCTATTCAGTCTGAAAAGGATACTGTGTGGTGCGGAATAATGGCAGCGTTTATCGTTGGTCCGTTTTTCTTCGAGGAGATCACACCTGCGGGTACCGTTACCTGCACCGTTACTGGCAAGCGGTATGAAACTTTTGCGTAACCATGTCCTTCCGGCACTTCAGCAGCGTCAGTGTGTGGATCACACAATATTCATGCAAGATGGCGCTCCTCCGCACATTGCTACTCCTGTGAAGCAGCTACTGAGTGCTAATTTCGGAGATGACAGGATGATAAGCCGTCATTTTCCATCAACGTGGCCGCCTCGTTCCTCCGACTTAAACCCGTGTGATTTCTGGCTTTGGGGGTATCGGAAGAATTTTGTTTAGAGTGGGAGTTTTCAGAATCTAGCCGACTTGAAGGCAAGCATCACACACCACATCCATTGCATCAGTACAGATACTATCCGATCTGTTGTTTTGGAGCATGCCGTTTTGCGCTTCCAATTAGTAGCGGAACAAGGCGGAGGGCATATCGAACAACTTATGCTTTAATCATCAGCAAGGTGTTGATTCCATGAAGCTCTTTTTTTGTCATAATCGCTGTTGTCGCTGTATTCTTGTCTTTTCGCTAATAAATCTTTAGTAAATCCCTGAACTCTAATTTTTTTCTTTTGGCTAACATTATTTCTGTGTTTAACAAATACATTTTTGGACTTTCCTCCTGATACTACCCGGACAGCGCCATCTATCGGCACATTCTGAAACTATTTTTTTTTTCGTTAAACAAAATTCCATTGCCTTACGATTGTTCTGCTAAAATATGAAGTCATTCTGACCAGTAGTTTTAAAATTATCGATTTTTAAAATCGGGACTTTAATTATAATCACCCGGTATTGAATGTTAACCCCTTATACATGCCGAGAAAAACTTCGCTATCAAGTGCTACCGATATTCACACATGCCAGCTGTGGCATGCGATGTATAGGAAGAAACGAAGTATGTTTTCTATTCTAATAGTTTACATTTACAAAAAAAAAAAAAAAAAAAAAAAAAAAAAAACAAGAAGAAACAGGAAATTTAAAATTTAAAGTACAAAGTAAGAGATAAAAATAATCTAATTAATTTGATCCAGAAGATAAAGTAAAATAGTCATCTAGCTTATTGCCTGTTGATGACTAAAGCTCTAATATATATATATATATATATATATATATATATATATATTATATATATATATACATTTATACATATACATATATATATATATATATATATATATATATATATATATATACATTTATACATATATATATATATATATATATATATAATGATTCATTTCACTCATTTAACACTTACTCTTCTTAAAAACAGTAACTCGACTCCCCTTTTTCTCTCACAGCTTTTTTTTGTTTTGTTTCTCTTACATACACAGATGGCGCTTTTGCAACAGCACTTTATTGGTACGGAACATTCAGCCCCACGTTGCAATGTTACATTCAACAAATGAGCATGCAAATAATTAAAATAACATAAACACAAAAATTAATATGAACACAAATTGAGTTGTACTATTCTACCTAATGAGCATTTTTGAGGAAGAAGATGTTTCTCTTTAGTGAGCACTAGATTATTGATTTTAACATTTTCTTTTTTAATTATTCATTTGAAACTGTTACAAATTACTAAGATATTACACTTTCAGTTTCCTCCAAAAAAATTAATATTTTGTTAATTTTTTCCACTTACTTAATTATTTTCATTAATGTCAATTAATTTAGGTTCAACAATAACATTTAAAGGTCTACCAAGTAGGAAGTGAGGAGTTGTTAATGCATCATACACATCAGTATCTGATGATAGGAGTACAAATGGTTTGGAGTTAAGAATATCCTCTATGTGAGTAATGACAGATATAAACTCTTCAAAATTATTTGTAGTACTGGTACACAAGTAAAATTAAATTTTATGGATTTTGCACCACTTTCCCATGAGTCACCAAAATTGTGGGCTTTAGGAGGAAGATAATGCCAATCAATTCCCTCTATTGACAATTAATTCGCAAGTTTCTCATCTGGTTTTAAAGCTAAGCGTGGCCGTCTGGACAACTCCTTATTTGCATCTGTGAAATTTGTTTCATAATCGAAATTCACTTTTGAACACAGATCTCTACGTGCAATAAATTTCTTCAAACATGCGATATCTACTTCTGAGTTTAAATCTGCTACCATTTCAAAATGAATGCGGCTTTGGTAACCAAACATATAATAATGCATATAATAATGCATTTGTGGAAGACACCTTGCCTATGTTGTTTATGTTTATATTAAATGCTCTACAGAAATCAATTCCTGATCCATTAAATAGGAAATAGGAGACACTCTCTCCTTAAGCAAATCACTTATTAATTGCTTAACTCTTATATGTTTAACTTTAAAATAATACAATCATGCACAATTTTTCAACACGTTGTTTTACCTTGTATGGGCCAAAATATTTGTCTAACATTATTCAGCAAAGAAGTAGGACCTAAATGAAAATATCGCTTATGATATATTTCTACAGTGATTTTTGGGAGCTAATGGCCTATTGAAAGAATAACAGGAAATTTACAATTGAAACTTACACTTGAATCTTATCTGACCATTTACTCTTAATATCCATCCTGATCTAAATAGGAGCACAAACATTTTATCTTACTTTTATCAGGTATGGGTTTTTCTTGGGCCAAACATTTCATTTCGGCGGTGAATTCTATTTTCTGAACCACCTTTAGTAAGAATTTTTCTGCTATCTTGTTTTCTTCTGTTGACTACACTCTTTTTAGTAGAGCTCTTTAAGTTGTGAAGGAATCTGAAAACATTGCTTACAACATGCACGGTTTTATATAATTTAGTATAACAGTTACTAATATTGGGTATGTCATAAATAAAAGAAGTTGAATTTAGAGTCAGCACAGATGAGTCATTTTGACGTATATGTCTAAGTTCAGGCGTAAACATATCCTGTATGACTAATGAAGATATTTCTTGGTTGGGATAGCCTTTTTCGGCTCAGAAAATGGGGTCGTTAAACCATACTTCATTTCAAACTAATTTATTAGGTTCCGTTCCTCTCAAAATAAGGTCAACAGGATTGTCCCTGAAAGAGCACGTGACACCACTGATGAATTTAAGTCGAGTTAGCAGAACTCGGTTGGCCACAAATGTCCTAAGCAGGTAAAGATACTTCCAGATCCACGAAAAAGTTATCTTGGAATAACTCCACAAATAGATACTTTTTACTGTACTGCTTAAGCTATAGGACATCCTTAACTATTATAATCCTCTTCGCTAATATTAATCCTGCACACAGTTCCAACCTGGAATTGTAACTCACTTAAGGAGTGACACTCGTGACTTGCTACAAACGAAATTCACTTCAGAGTCTCTCGTCTCTGATGTTGGTTTGCAGTAGATGACACATCCATACGTAGACTCAGATGCATCCGCAAATCCATGAAGCTCAATGTGAATTCATTTGTCAATCAATATGCAACGTTTAATTCTAACATTGTTGATCGTTGGCAAAATTTCAATAAAGTTCCACCAGTGCAGAAAGAGCATCATCACTCTACTCTAGATTTAAACACCAAAGCTTTTCCAAGAAAATGTTTGCTTCAATTATCATTGTACCCAAGATGCCAAAGGGATCAAAAGTTCTTGCAGTTGTAAAAACCACACACACTGATCTTTTCATTGGAGGAATTGCACTCTCAAGATGAATTTGAAAAGAGAAATGGTCTGTACTGTGTCTCCACAGATCTCCTAATGTCTTTGTCTCTTACTGGAAATTGTAGTCATTATCAGAGCCTGTATTTAATTCAGAATTATTGCTACACCACTTGTGCAGCGTCATCCTTCCACTCTTAAGGATATTTAGCAGATCAGTTTAAAGAATTTTGGTTTCAATTATACTAAGTTAAAAAAATCCTCTTGTAAAGTACCACCATTTTAATAGTAAGGAATTAAGTGGATTTTCTAAAGTTATTTGAAAAGAGGCGTTAAACACTATTTGAAGTTTTGTAGTTATTTTATCAGGACGATAGATACCTAAATGGGGTATATAATACGTTCCTACTTCTTCCTCACAATTCGAAATCTATGTCATCTGACCCAATTTCTCATGCTCACTCAAAAAATCCTTATATAATTTTAAATACTCAAGCTCTCTTAATAAATGATTCGATAACGAACTTAATTTTTTTAATGTAATTTCTTTAGGTTTACCTAAACACTTTTATGTCCTCTATTAAAGGCTTTTTAACCATATCTTTCCCTGTTCTGTCTCTCTTAACATTTTTTAAAATTTTTTTCACACATTATTGTTTCTGTATTTTTAAACACTTCAGCTTCAACATTTTCTATTTCCCAGAATTTCTCTATTGATTCCTGCAAACTGGTATTATCTATAATAAATACGCAATGTACTATTCTTCCCATCGCAGTGGGTAAGCTGCCACTAATTACATAACCAAAACTGGTATTCTGAAGATTTAAGTCTTCATTTACATGATAAATCTGATCTGGACATAATAATTCGTAAAACATTTCGTCAGCAAAAAGTATATCTAAGCTATCTGGTTTATTAAAGTTTTCATTAACTAATTTTACATATTTTAATTCTGGTACATTTACTTTAAGTATATTTAACGGCATGGAATCAGTAATTTAAAAACAACCCAAAATTCTAACTCTTTTTTAAAATTTCCCTCTAAATTAAAAATTGTAGTCTTAGCAGCCAATTTAATTGTTTTGTGCATACACTACTAGCCATTATAATTGCTACACCAAGAAGGCCACATGCTACAGACGTAAAATTCATACGAAAGGAAGAAGATGCTGTGATATGCAAATGATTAGCTTTTCAGCGCATTCAGACAAAGCAGGCGCCAGTAGCGACACCTATATTGTGTTTAAATGAGGAAATTGTTCAGCCGGTTCCTCATACACAAATTGCATTTGAACATTGTTGCCTGGTGAAAAGTTGTAATGCCTCGTGTAAGAAAGAGAAATGCGTACCAGCACGTTTCTAACTTTGATAAAGGTCGAATTGTAACGTACCGGGATTGCGGTTTATCTTATTGCAGTATTGCTGCTCGTGTTGGTCGAGATCCAATGACTGTTAACAGAATATGGAATTGATGGGTTCAGGACGTTAATACGGAGTGCCATGCGGAATCTCAACGGCCACCTATCACTAGCAGCCGAGAAAACAGTCATATTATCAGCATGGCCGTAATGGATCGTGCAACCACGTCACGAGCCGTGAGTCAAGAAACGGGGTCGTTTGGAAGACAACAAGTGTCTGCATGAACAGTTCGACGGCTTTTGCAGCAGCATGGACTCTCAGCTCGGAGACCATGTCTGCGGCTTCCCTTGAAGCTGCGTCATAGACAAGAGCGCCTTCAATGGTGTGATCAATGACGAACCTGGGCGCATCACGAATGGTGAGACGTCATCTTTTCAGAAGAATCCAGATTCTGTGTACAGCATCATGATGGTTACATCCGTATTTGGCGTCATCGTGGTGAACTCACACTGGCAGCGTGCATTCGTCATCTTCATACTGGCCCATCACCTGGCGTGATGTTATGGAGTGCCATTAGATACACGCCTCGGTCACCTCTTGTTCGCATTGACGGTGCTTTGAACAGTGCACGTTACATTTCTGGTGTGTTACGACCCGTGACTCTACCCTTTATTCGAGCCCTGCGAAACCCTACGTTTCAGCAGGATAATGCCCGACCGCATGTTGCCGGTATTGTATGGACCTTCCTTGATACGGAACATGTTCGGCTGTTGCCCTGACCAGTACATTCTCCAGATCTTTCACCAATAGAAAACGTCTGGTCAATGGTTGCTGAGCGACTGGCTCGTCACCAAACACCAGTCACTACGGTTGATGAACTGTGGCATCGTGTTGAAGCTGCATGGGCATCTGTATCTGTACTTGCAATCCAATCTCTGTTTGACTCAATGCCCAGGCGTATAACCGCTGTTATTACTGCCAGTGGTGGTTGTTCTGGGTACTGATTTCTCAGGATCTATCCAGCCAAATGTTTTGAAAATTTAATCACTTGTTATTTCTAGTATATAATATTTGTCCAATAAATATCATTTTGTTATCTGCATTTTTTCCTGGTATATCAATTTTAATGGCCAGTAGTGTATATCACCTATACCACAGATTGTCAAATTTATTTTATTTTGTTTTAAGACAAAACTATTTGCTCAATCAGACGTCATGTAATTATTCATTGAAACATGATCCAAAATAGAGCGCATTCTGCAAAACTTTCCTCCCTTATTTCTTAGCAAGTAATTCACCGTACTAAACAAAACAGTTTTTGACTGATTTACGACTCGTGTAAAAAAGAACTGGGTTGTTTTGGTTAGAAGGGAAGATCGGGGTGAGTGGGGAAAGCGAGGACGTTTCATAGGCGGCCGATAAGGGTCGGTTAACGCTTTCAATTTGTGAAGGCGTTAACTCTTTAATTATCGGAAAATGCAGCTAATAGCAATGATACCACCTTTTGACTTTTTCTCTTTGACGTAAATA
This sequence comes from Latrodectus elegans, assembly GCA_030067965.1. Taxonomy (NCBI): domain Eukaryota; kingdom Metazoa; phylum Arthropoda; class Arachnida; order Araneae; family Theridiidae; genus Latrodectus; species Latrodectus elegans. The sequence continues at coordinate 77,110,212 of CM057816.1, read as the reverse complement.
GAATGAAAACCGCGTTTTGCAGTTATTTCTTAGGTATTTACTGACGCAGTTTAAGCAATATCTTTACGAACTACTCTAAAAGTACACAATGATGACTGCAGTGCTTAGAACAAGCAACAGCTTCCCCTTTCCAAGAAATATTTCCCTCTCCAAATCGTCCCTTTTCTTTGAAATAGACAAGTCCTTTGTAAACAATACCAAGAACATAGATTTACAAAGCCATTGAGCCTAGTTTACTGATAAATGCTCATTCCACAGTCCCTCCAAAGTCACAATGAATTCACAGTTACTGAAAAGAATGTAGTAGAAGGTTTTTAAGAGCCCATTTGGATAACAGGTTTTCAGCTTTAAAGGGAAGCAATGTAAATTGTAATAAACTTAAATGTAGATAATGAAATGTTTGTGTAATGGATAAGCTAAGAATTTTATTCTTCAAAGCAAATAGTTACTCCAGAATTTTACTATAAATTAGTCTGTTATACATTATAAAGATAAATGTTACAAGTTTTTTATTAACATAAAGGATTTCTTTGCCAGTAATTGATGTTGTGGCCTTCGAATTCATAGTATAAAATATTCAAACTCGGTCTTTCCTATAACCATCATAATTCTTATATTTTTATGAGAAATAGGAATTTTGATCTAATGGAAAGCATATTCATATCGAAGTTTCGTCATTCATATTTTTTGCCTCTCATTGCTTATTCTTTTGCAAGTCCTTCAAAAAACTGTATTATCATCTGTGAAAAATACTTTTCATGACAAAATGTTTATTAATATTCTATAATTATAAAGCATGTGTCCCATAATGCTTATAAAGAAGACTGATAACATAAATTGAAGCAATGCAAAGTATGAGATATGTACTTTTTATAATATCCTAAACATTAAAAATGGTAAAGAAGTTTAATTACTCGGGACTTAAATTTCCCGCTATTTTAAATGTTGCCAGTAGAATAACTTATAACAATACTTTACAAGTTTCCATTGCACGCTAATAATGAAATTCTCAATATATATATCACATCAACATTTTCATTTCAATAAATATCACATTTTTTCCCAACGTTTCGTATAAATTGCATTAGATTCTATAGCATTGTCTACTTGAGATAGCATAGATAATAAGAATTTGTAAATATATATTAAAAATACTGTTTAGAAGTCAATGAAAATATCTATTTAAAAAGAAAAATTTAACTACTTGGTATTTTTAAAAGGATAGTAAATTTATATTCATTGATCAATCATGTATAGGAATGTGTTTATTTTTTAATTGGATTTCTCATATATTCAAGCAATTGTCTATAATGAGTGACTGAGGAGTAAACTTCCATTTCATAACATTGTCTTAAGTGTCACAATTTGGTTTTTACTACTTTTGTTTACTACCTGGAATGTAAAATTTCCACTTAATGTGTAGAATAGTGATTTTGTCAGAGTCCAGAAGATTAGGTTCGTAATTTCTTTTATACCAAAAGGTAGAAATTACTTGTCAAAATACACCATTTATCTTATTTATCCACTTAAATTTCAGTTCCAGATATAAATTAGAATGTGTGATAATCACAATGTCATCATAAAAATTGGTCTTCTTCATCGTAAAAGTGAAATAGTGCTCCCATTAAAAGACATTACTCCTGCCTATTTTAAACAAAAAGTGTAGCAACAATCTATTAATATCAGATTGAAGAGAAAACCTAAACAAATGTGATTCATTTTCTTACCTCTCTGCTTTTAAAAATCTTGTAATTCTTTTCACCATTATTATTTTGCATTGTGTTTTTATGAATTTTCTTTTTACGTGTTTTTCTCATTATCAATGCCGAAGAAATACAGATAATAATTGTAGTATAGCTGAAAAATTGTAAAATATATTTGGTTTAAATTTAATGCTCATGTTCAGCAAAAAATTATTTATTCAGACAAAACTTACAATTGGAAATGGATTCAAAACCACTACGGTCATCCACTGCGAAATAAAAATAAAACCCACGAAAAATAAAGTTTTCTTTTTTTCATTTATCCCTATTTTAAAATAATTATGATATTAAAAGTGTAGCGACGTAAGAAAATTGATGTTAAAACAAAACAAACATTTATTACGTTACTCATAATTAAGATAAGTTACAAAAAGAAAACACTTAATAATTATAAAATAATAAACTAGGTTACATAGTACCAGGATGGTACAAAACAAACGTATTTAGAAACCGGATGGTTCGTCCCCCATTTCTCACATCTCTATTCTCATCTCATTTTATGTTGTAAGTATATTGGGCAGCAGCGCCATCTACTGTCAATAGTGTTAATATGGGTCTGTTACAAAAGTTTATATTTTTACACTACTTATTATTAAATGAATAGTTATCTTTTGCGATTACATATATTGTAGTTCTACATCGTTTTATCGGTGTTCAAATCTTTTAAAGATAGATATAAAGGTAAGTGTGTTTAGAATTTGTAGAGCATGTATAAAAACAAGATCTGAATATATATATATATATATATATATATATATATATATATATATATATAAAATAGTTTTATGTCTTTAATAACAACATATAAGTGATATATTTTCGCTTGATAAATATAAGCTAATAGTATTTTCATTTAATTTTTCACATTTATATTTCTATTCGTTGTGGGAGTTACGGGAGTGTTCATTTCTTAAAACATAAAATATTAAAGAATTTATCTGTATTTATAATATTAATAAAAGAATTTTAAATGATAATTTAATATTTTGAATAAATAACTAATGGTTTGATGTCATAAACTTCATTAATAATCAGCATCAAAATATTTGATTTTACTAAAACTTGATAAAGATATATTTATACTTCAGTAAATCTTTAAAATTATATCATTGTCAGAAAATATGTAAATGGATGATGTAAAATACAGATATTGGTGTAAAATTCGGACAGTTAAAATTGGTGTGATTACGTGTTATATTTAATATTTGGATAAGTAAACCAAGATATTTTCATTCTTAAGGACTTAATTTTATGCTCGATAGTATACAGCATAGATTAATTTCATAATGTGAGTTTTATATGAATAATCTTACGGGATGTTTTTACGTCATTAACAATTTTATTTGAAAAAAAAATTAATTCAATTTCAAAATATTTAGTTTCTTTGGTATTAGTAATTAAGAAATAAATATATTTCAAATCCATTTAGAGAAATATATATATATATATATATATATATATATATATATATATATATATATATATATATATTTCTTTCGAAATTTATTACATACTACATAAAAGCGTCAGAAAAATCTGAATTAATTATTACAGAAATTAGAGTTCTTTCTATTTAGGACTACCAATAATGTAATGACTCGAATGCCATCATAGAGGATTTTTGAAAGTTTATTTAATATTTCTATTCTAAAATTAATTCTAATTGACAAATATAAGAAATAATTTTCTAAGTCTATGCTTATGTTATTGATTTTATATAAAACAACTATTTTCTTCTGAGATTTAAATTTTCAATTTTAAAAAAATTGCTTTTCAATGCTCCAATATTCCACTTTAATTATTGTTGAATAGATAATTGAATGGTTCGTACTGTGGTTGTTTATTTAATATGTCGTGTAATTTATATTTTCTTCCTTCGCTGATAAAGTTTTCAATATTTAGAGAATCTATTTTAATCTCTAATTATCTTTTGACATAAACATACGTGATAAAATGAAGTGTTATGCGTGAAACAAATCATATTTACTACAACTAAAGATCTAAAAATAACACAGTGTATTTTTTGCCTGTTGTTTTTAATTTCACCTATTTCAATTAATTTTGTATTTTGTGAATTTGGTTCAAAATATTATTCTATTTCAAATATCAGCAAATATAGTAATTATAATTTTCTCATTCACACATTTATAAGAGCCAAATTTTACAATTTAGAATTACTGCAAGATAAAAAATGTCTAGATCATGGGTTCCCAAACTTTTTTTTCGCTTGGATCACTTTCAAAGTTTTATTGTTTTCAGTAGACACCCTGCTTCTTCATTTATACTATATTCTCAAAACTCCTAGAAAATATCACCCTAAATTGGGGCTGTCAAGAAAAAATGTAGCTCATTTTCTTGATTCCTATTTATTAAAATAATTCTTGTGGTTATACAAAATTATAAACATTTACTATAACAAACAATCAAAAATTGACAAAAAACCAACAATGAACTCTGAAATGAAAATCAACAATAAAAGAAGATAGTCATACTTTTAATGAGACAGCGCACGGTCGGTACTTTGCAAGTCTTGACTTGTGGTGTACACTTGTACTACTATCTATTCTTTTATTCAAATCTGTGTTTGAAATGAATCTTGAATATTTTTGAGTACCTACCTAATGAATGATGCTACCTATCGACGGTGATAGGTAAATGAAAGATACATTTTTTTCTCTTTATTACTAAACAAGGAAATTTTTCATGGATATCCACTTACAAGTTGTGAACCCCTGTTTTCTTTACACGTCTACGTGGACCCCCGTGTGGTCTCCTATGGACCCCTGGGGTTTCACCTGACCACTCTGGGAACCTGTGGTCTAGATGCTTATTTGAATTTTTGAGACACTTATTGATCATCATTTGAATTAAATATTACGAAACACTTTCACTTCTATAAATCGCATTTCCTCAGTCTAGATTTCATTATAAGAAACAATTTTAATTCACATTTATGCTTTATTTTTAGAAATTACGAAAAAGATCTTAAAAATTGGCCTGCATTTCATTAGATGTAGGCCGGCAGGCAAGCGTGCGCGCGCGCACACACACACACACACATACACACACACACACACACACATACACACACACACACATACACACACACACACATACACACACACACACATACACACGCACACACACATACACACGCACACACACATACACACGCACACACACATACACACGCACACACACATACACACGCACACACACATACACACGCACACACACATACACACACACACACATACACACACACACACACATACACACGCACACACACATACACACGCACACACACATACACACGCACACACACACACACACACACACATCGAATTCTGAAATGCATACTAAATTTTATAATTATCCTAGAAATTAAATGATAATTAAGTTATTTTCATCATTTTGCAAGTTTATTTATGTTTGAATGAAATGACGAGTAGATTATTATGTACTTAATTCAATGCATTTATGCATCTTACATTATTAGTTATTCCACAGCCTGTATGTGAATGAAAAAGTTTTTACATATTTTGCATTAGATTTGAAACTTTATATATAGAGAAAAATTTTTTTACCGTTGTTTCAGCTATATAAAACCAGTTTTCCTTTCAGTTTATTTCTATCCATAAATAAAATAATTAAGCAGATTTTTAATAAATTAAATCACAATCAATGATTTCCCGAAGATTATATTTGTTCTGAATGCTCGAGAGAAGGTACAGAGATTGATAATGAACTGGTGAATTCAATTAATTTTTCTCAATTCAATGTTCAATTCTGCATTTTTCATGATAATTGTAAACATTGACATAAATTAGAATGTTAAAGAATATTTGCTAACAATAGTTTTGTTGAATTGGATAAAATCAATATATTTGAATTTCATATCTTAATCTAGTTCTGCAGTTTCCTTGTAAATCAAATGCAACTTAAAAAATTGTGACATCTGAGAAATTCTGAAAGCATTATAAATAAAACTGTATGAATTAAAATTAATTTTCGAATATTTTATGTAGATTGTCAGCGCTTTCTTATTGATTTAATCCCATTTTAACATCATGGAAAATCATCGCATGTTGCCATCTCGTAACAAATCAGTGTTGCCATTCTCTGATTTGTTGCGAGATTTGTTACAAAAATTTCAGAGTTGATCCGCAAACAGTCTCGAAAGTAATTCATATAATTTGTGAATGGAAAAATACATACATATTAATTTTTCAGGGAAACAAGGGCAACTAAATATACTTGATTAGAATTATCCTGTGAATCTAAATATATTAAATCTAAAACATTTATTTACATTTAAATTTAACGATTAAAAAAAAACAAAGACTTTAATTTAAATAAAGCATTAACTTAAGGAATTCATTTTGTTGCATTTGAAGATGCATCGTAAAAATATACAAAAGAAAAGTAAGAGAAGTTTGACAAAGTTAAGTAATTTTAATTGTCAAACTATTTCTAAGGTTTAGATAAACTGTAATTTATGTTTGAATAAAATATCAATTTACAATAAGTGACCATTCATTTTTTCATTAAATATATATTTAAAGGTAAAAGACTTTATTTAAAACTGTAATATTTATCATATTATCTTAGTGTCTCACTATGTATGTCAAAAACTGGGATTGAATAAATTATTTCTATTAATAAATGGCAATTATGAATTCTTCTTTAAAATAGTTAAAAAGTTTTAAATTACTTACGAATAAATGGAATCAATTAGTAGAAATAAGATATATTAAGAATTATCTCTAAATTTTTTAAGCAATTATTTTATTTAAAATTTATCTATTACATAACTCTAAAATCTAAAAATACTTGTTCAGTTGCATTCATTAATTATTAAATAAAATTAAACTTTAAACTATTATAAAGTGACATTTGTTACTGTTTCTTTCAGTTTCTGGGTTTCTGTTCCTTTGTATTTGACAGTATATTTCCTAGTATCTAAGCTAATTTTATTACTTATCAAATTCCTTTTTCTACATATTTGCTAAGTTTCTTGAAATACGATAGAAATTTGAAGAAACCCTTAACTTAAAATGCATTAGATTAATTAAAATGGAAGATATGAATACTGATTAGTGATTCTCATTAGCCGAAAATGACTTTCTTTTTTCCCTCAAATAATCGGGGAGTTCAATTAATTTATTAATTTCTCTGAAATTGTAATTAGTATTATTTCTGAATATTTAGATATCTCTAATTTATTTCGTATTTTTTCTCATAAAAGTTTACTCAATTTAATAAAATTTTAATTTTATAATAATTTTATAGTTTGTTTATTTTGAATAAAAGTGATTTCAAAAACTTCAAAATAATTATGTGATATGCAATGGTATTTTATATAAACAGTATGTTTTCTAAATTGATCATATCTAAAGCTATTTTAATTGTAATTCATAATTGTAAGTACAATAGTACTTAGAAAATATAAATACTAACTAATTTATATTTTCTATAAATATTATACATACTAGCCTATATACACTTTCATTTATTTAAGTATAATTTATATAAACAGTAAAATGTGTATTATAATACAGTAGCTGATGTGGTTATGCATTGTTTTACATATAAGTAATAATTCTAACATGTACTAAAGTGATATATAAACCGATGGACAACACGTATAATTCAATATATATGTTTTTATGTTGTTTTCATTTTTATATTGTTAACTTGCAATTTAATGCAAAATATTGAAAGTCGTTTTTTCTTTTTTTGATGATTTTTCGTACGTCAATTGTATAATTTTTAAGAAAAATCAGGGGATAATGATAGTATTTAATAAGAAAGAATATATTGCAAATTATCACTCACAGTAAAAACATATTAACTCAGCTAATAAACATTAAAAAAATCTTCTCTCTCTTTTCAATATCATTTGATTACAAAAGCATAGTTTGTTATTCCAAAATTACGAAATAGTAATTCAAATAAAACTTTAAGTTTTTATAAGCTTCTGATACCATCCCATATCTACATAAATACTCTTTAAAATCTATTCTACATACTCAAATTGTATTTATTCCAGAAAGTGATGCATGTTTACCAAACAAATATTGTGACAATTCTTTATTATCTTGTATGTGATTTTACAGAACATATAATTTGAAATGTTCATAAATTTCAAACGAGATGTAGTTCTATGTATAATGCCAAAAGGACAGTCAAATTGATGATTTATATCATGGTATTGGACATTTTTGTATCATAAATGGCACAAAACATCAGCGTCTGTCTTGTTTGCTGGGAAGTTTGGTAACAAACAATGACAGACACTGATATCTAGAACCGCTTCTTATGTTATCAACACTGTCATTTTCAATTAAGCCCCATTTGCTTTCATCAGTCTTGTTTAATCAAGATGTATAGTCACAGCTGGACTGTAGGTAAGCATTACTTGATATTTTTTTTCTGTTATTTTTTTAAATGTATTTGTTGATAGCCTTACTTGAAAACATTTATCTGGCAAAAATATTTAATTCAAGTTTATTTTAAAAAAATCTTATTAATAGTGGAATTATTGGTGGTTATCTCTTAAAATGGTTAGAATATAAATTACTTATAATATCAGTTATGTAAAATATGGATCCAATTCAATGAATTGGTATACATTCGTTATCTAAAAATTCTGATAGTAAACTAAATTTTAAATTTTTTTCTTTGATTTTTTTCAAACGATCATACAGATTATAATGAATTGACCTCAACACTCACCCGATTTTTTCTATGAAATTGCTGAGCAGATGTTTGTTGTTAGAAAAAGAAAGCTATCTCGTACTTCACAATAAAAATGTTTGGTTATTACCATTATGTAAATTATTTTTAAATAATCTATATATAGGAAATTTTGTTTTAGTTTAAACTTTAAAATTCATGTAATCATATATATTTTTAAACAAATCTTTAAATGACAACATACAATAAGAATGACGATTACTATTTAATATTTCTTTAAATTATTTAAAGTTAATTCAGCTTAATCATATTTTATCTATAAGTAATATCTATTCTTTTACTAGAAATATTAAAAGCTGTTTTAAGTTTTGTAGGAAATTTTGGTAACCAATTTTAATAGTATTACTTCTTAAATGACAAATTAATATAACCAAAAATAATCCAATAGATTAATTAACAATTATTTTACTTTCTTATAAGAACCATAATGAATCTTTCGAGAATTTGAATTATTTTCTAAATTATTTAATTGGTCTCTTTTATTTATCATATTATTATTCATATCAAATTAATACTGAGTAATCTTTCCGATTATTTGTTGAATTTATTCTTTTTTTGGACTATGATGTGATGCTAAATCTGAATTAAAAGACGTAGAGAAGTTATTGGCATTTACTTAAAAATGGGAAGCACCAAAAATACTAAATTATGCCTGAAATATGTATTTAAGGCAATAAAAAATTGTTGGCTAAGTATTGAAAAAATTCCATGTCAAGCGTAATGAAAATACCAAACAAAATATTTCAGCGAAGAAAGTAATTCTATCAGTATTTTTTCTTTCATGAAATTTTCTAAAAATACTTTTATGTATGCATTTTTCCTAAAAAACTCTTCTACTTTGAGGCACGACAAATATATTTTTTAAATTCAAAAATATCTGAATGTTAGGTTCTCATTTGAAATTTTACTTTAAAATTATATTATGTTATTTAACTCAATTTTGTGCAATTTTTTAAAAAGACTAAACGTTATACTCTTATGATAACTTTTAAATCTGTTTTTTGAAAAACATTGAGATTTTTGATTTAAAAATTCATTCAGAATAAATCCCATAAGCATAAATACTTCAATATTTTTAATGTTAATTTTTGTAAGTGAAATTAAATACGAGATACACAAAAATGAAAAGCATTGAAAAAATTAGCTTAGTAAACGTAATAAAATTCTGATATATAGCAAACAAATTCTTGAATTAAAATTAGGAATAAATAAAAAAAAATTGAATAAAATCTAGAGTTAAGTTTATTTCATAAAAAAATGATACTTTTTGAAAAATAAAAAAAAAAAATAATTAAAATATAAATGATAAACAATTTTTCTGTAAAGACATAAAATTCAGACTTTATAAATTTGTCAGCGATAAAGAAAAAATGTAATCTTAGTGGCATGATTTTAAATTTAAAACTTAAAAAGAGCTTGTGTAATGAATCCCATTAGGGATTTTAATGAAACTTAATCTATATTATACTTCCTTGGCGTTTCACATATGCCAATAGAAATATATTCACAGACATCAAAATAAATATTTCTTCAATCAATATTAAATATTGTATTATAACTATAAAAAATATGTCAGATAAGAGTATTGGGAAAATTTCTTTCAATTTTGGTATTATTAATATTTTCTTATTCATAACTATTAATACTGTAAATAGGCTTTTTCTTGAACATGAAAATTTTAGCCCAAATAATACTGTAATTAAAACATATAATTCCCATTTTTAAGTTTGTGACTAATAATATACCAAATATTATATATGGAATGAATATTTTTATAAACAGCTAAATATTTCATGTTCAAGAAAGATAATTTCTAAAGTTAAGAGTGAATCTTAAATAGTATAAAAATATATAAGCACAGTTATATTAAATAAACTTATAAGTAATTAAAAAACTGAAAGAGATAGAAAAATAGTGTCAAGAATGGACTTTTACTGTGAATATTTTATATCGAGGAATTTGTCTGAAATTAAAAACTATAATTGTTTTTATATATAATCATATTATAACACATTTATAATCAAAGTTTTGATAGAAATAAAATTATAATTAACAAATATTGTTGATAAATAGATTTGACAAATTTCAAATTTATCGAAATTTGAAATTTTTTAATCATTGTCTTAGTAATTATTGAATACAATCATATCAATTCCACAGATGAAATATCTTTTTTTAATCAAACATTTCTTCAACAGCTATATCTTTGCATTTTGTACTGGCTTAGAACAAGTTTACAAATACGTATATTAAATATTTATTTGATATTCAGTTAAAGGGATCTTGAGGCAAGTACAACTAAACAGCAACAGGATTTTCGATTCTCTGTAATACATCTGTTACTTAAAAATATAACTAGAAATATTTTACTATGAAGCGGAAACTTTTGTTTTGCGATTCAAATTATACTATTTAAATTATATTTTGTTAACTCTAATAACAAAAATGTTTATGTCCTAAATATGTTTAACGTAATAATGTATTTATATTCAAAATTAGGCACACTATAATGTCAAGAAAACATACAAAATTCTCGTGTAATGTTTAAAAATTATATTAAGAAAAATAAGTCAACAATTAAAACTAAATAATAATTTTTTTATAAATTAATAACGTAGATTATTAAACACATAGTAGAGAAAAAAGTATATTTATTTTAATTGTTCAAACAGAACTTTTTACCCCTTTTGGAACAGTTTCCTTTAAAAAGTATTTTTGAAACATTTCACGTAAAGCTATTGATTTTGGAGCCTCAACATTTACTAAAAGATATATTTCTAAAAATATCTTCAACTGAAGATTCCAACAAAAGAAGACATACCATTAATATTCATTTTGAGGATGTCTCCAGTAATGTACCATAAATCTCAAGAAAAAAAATTGTCCCTTCTTATGCATTCAAAAGCACAAGAGAAAAGGTTTCTTAATTAAAACCAATGACAACGGTACATTCTACCAAGATCATAAAACAAGCCATTTGCTCTTTCACATATTTTAAGCATTATTCAATAACTTTTTGAGATATTTTTTTAGTCTGAATGACATAAGTAACGTTTACTGCTTCTGTAAGAAAATGAATCCCATAATGAATATAATTAACTAATTTTTTTGCAAGTGTGAGCAAGAACATGTTTTCAAATTCAAAACAAATTTAATTTAATGGGAAATGGAAGGTTATATACTTTTTAGAACACTTTTTTTTCTTACTAGCTATAAAATAATCGATAATATAAACCTAAAATATAATGCCAGTAATGACAAAACTTCAAAGGAAAAACATATCCATTCAAGGTAATATACATATACACGCCTTTTAATAAAATTAGTAAATACTTTTGATTGAAAATAATTAACAAAGAATGATTCGCTTAACATGGACATTTCCGTTTAAAAGATAAATAAGAAGTAGTGTTAATTATCTGCCACTGCATTGGTTAAATGATTATTTACATTAAAAATATAAATTTTGACGTAATGCAGTTTATTTTGTCCAAACAATCAATCAATTTCTAAGTTGCTTATGTTTATAAAAATAAACCGTATTCTTCAAAGTAAAAGTAATGAAATAAAAAAAATTCTTTTTACATTTTAATAACAGCGTTTTTACCTAAAGATTATCTTTTGTATAGACAGCTTAAAATTGCATTTACAGCTAAATAAGAATATGTAAATATCATGGAGTATTTGTAAAGTTATAAAAGAAATAATTTTAATAAATTAATAATATCAATTAATTTAAAAATAATAATTATTATTTAAAATTAGATTTAATAATATGTTCTTGTGGATATTTGTGAAAAGGTTTAGTAAATGTGAACAAGATAAATATTTCTATTAACCGTTTGGATAATTAAATAATGATTCTACATATACCTGTTTTAGTTTATTAATTATTATCTGATTTGCGCACAAATCTTATACAAAGAAAAAATAATTTTAAGTTAAAAACTATATTTTGCACTAAAACGTATAAATGATATGTAATGAATTACTAAGAATGATGAAAAAATTAATATATTATTTTCAAATAAAAATACCCCTTAATTTATTTTTCAGTGTAACACACTCTAGGTTTTCTAATATTTTTCTCAATTTATAAGTACTTCATACTTCCAAACATTTATGCAAATCCCTTTGCTTCAAAGAAAGTGTTTTGATAAGAAGGAGTGGACCTCACAAAATCGGTAAATTGATACAGAAATGTTTCAGAAACTTAAGCGCATTTTTCGATAATTTAAGAATATATAAATAGAGTGTGTATTCAAAGTTGATATGAATGCAGGTTTTAATAAGTTTAGATGCTTGGTCATAAATATTTACTTAAAATTAATTTAGTTAGTGATTAAGTGTTAATAATTAAAGACTGAACTAACAGATCGAGATTGGTGAAACCTGAATAACATTACGTGACCAGTCGTCACGTAGCTTTATGCAGGCTTTAAATCTTAATTCAAGTACACAAGCCAGTTGAAGAATTGTATTGAGACATTTGATAGCCATTGCATTTCATAGAGGTGTTATGCTAACAGCAAAAAACAAACCCTTAAACAAACACATCAGTAACTCTGTGGTTTTTGTGAAGAAGAAAATCAATGAGAATTCGGAGTTTATAAAAAAAGACATATAGAGATGATGTCATGCACAGAAGTGATGAATAATTTCTCAATATTTATAAATTTAGTGGTTATATCCTCATAATTAAAGGCAGCGACGTATCATGAATTTGATGAATTCTGCTAAGTTTTAATCAAGTTGTTAATGACTTATTACATGCACAATTATTACTAACTTATGGCCAGTCCACTTTCAGTTTAGAACAGTTTAGAGCAAGTTTCTTTACATTAATATGAAATATTTGTGTTTAAACTGCTCATGCCATTTCACAGAGGTTTGACATTAATTTATTGAAGATATTTGAATGACGATAACTATATATAAAACAGTTTTGAATGAATTGGAATATTAGTTACTAATGCCAGGTAAATCAGCCAAACAACAGACATGAGCAATTAATCTTATCACAAAAGAAATTAAAAAAAGGATTCCATAAATAATTTATCTGGATTTTATAGGTAACCTCCATGTAAACAGAGGTTGGTTGTTCTTTATAAATTATTACAAGGGACTTCCGATAACTTTGGCTCTACATCATTGTATGAAATAATCCGTCTGATAATTTATAGTGTACGTTAATATAGATTATATTCTAAATTATTTGCAAAATTTATAATTAAGACATCTTTCATGTGAGTGCTACTTTCATAATTCCATTATTAAAATACAATATTAAAATCAATCTGCTTTTACCAGATTGTAATTTTATATTACTTTTTTGAATTTACAAGTTAAATCCATTTGGCACTGAATAATAAATAATCAAACTACTTAATACGCTTTTAAACTTTTCAAATGATGTCATTTATTGCTTTCAGAAAGTTTTAGTAATCCACATTCATGGGTTGACAAGAAAAAAGAAGAGAAAAATATCTCAAGCATCTACTTCAATAGAAATTGTTATTCTAGTATAGAAAACAGAATTATTTTCTATTTCATGAAGAAATATTCATATCATTTTGCTCAAGAATAACTAGGAATAATTCTGACCATTTCTGAAGAATTATTTTAACACTTGTTTGCTTTGAGAATATATAATTTCCCAAATAGTAATATCACACATTTACGGTTTTGATATACTAAAGCTTCAAGCTGAAAGCAGCTGTAATAAAGCATATGTAAATCAATAACTTATTTTATGGTGAAAATAAATCTTTTAGTTTCCTATATATATTCACATATCACAAAAAATACACTATGAATCCCCCCAAGCCCTCAACTCACTAGATGAACATACAGAAATTAATAACAAAGCATACATTTTCCATTGCTCCTTAATGAGTTTGATCAAACTATATACTTAGAAATTTGATGCATTATAATGGATTTAATATAAGTACTCATTAATTAATTTAATATCAAATTATTAATAATTCATGTTTTTTATTTAAATTTAAATTTCGCTTCTACAGAAAATATACCTGAAAAAATATTAAAAAAATATTAGCATTTCAATTATAATCAGTGTTTATTTTCATTTAAATGAATCACAAAAAACTCGGTACATATTAAGAGTTGAGCTGATTAGAAATTAATGATCATTTCATATTACAAACTTAGTGAAATTTAACAAAACCGATTTTTTTTTCAATGATGAAAATAAGATAATCAACTCAATTTTTTTAGAATTTTTATAAAAATTAAACTTTTTTTAACAATAACCAGATTTGTTATATAATTATCAGTAGCAATACACACTTATTGTTTTATTAGAAGAAAAAATTGTGCGAATATTTTTTAAATTTTACATCTCATGCTTTTATGTAAAATATCAAATTGAGTTTATTTAAAAAAATGAAATTTCTTAATAATATTTTATAGTACATAATTTTTAATACATTTAATCGTTCATGAAAAAGACGATGCCATGAACAGTAAAAGTTAGTTTTCATTTTTTTTTTAATAAAATATTATTATAAACATAGAAAATTATTTTAAAATCATTACTAACTTTCTAAATAGTAATGCTGGTCTTTAGTTATTTATCTCAATGGTTATATTGAAAACATAAAAATTGCGCTGGTTCACAAGAATGGTACCTCTACACATAACTAAATAAGACTCAGTCTTTGATATTTGATCTCACAAAGGTAGTGAGACAGGATTTAGATGTTCGATTGTTTTATCTAACCAGTGAGACGTATGTGACTTCTATAGACTCGTTTTCGAATTACTTCGGTTCCTAATCCCTTTACTTACGGAAAGAAAAACCTCTTCACACGACTAATCGAAAACAAAGCTTCACTTATGTCAAAAAAATTACTGAGACTCATTTCGGATCAAATACCCATCTATCTATATATCTATCTATATATCTATATATATATATATGTATATATATATGTATATATATATATATATGTATATATATATATGTATGTATATATATATATATATATGTATATATATATAGATATATATATTTATATATATATATTTTATATATATATATGTATGTATAATAGGAAATATAGTATATGTATTACATTTTGATCATGTAATATTTAAAAATCATCATCGAAAAGATTTCATAATTACTTATTCTATTTCACAACGTTTTTGTATAAAAAATATATAAATATGATTTATTTAACACCTTTTTATGTACATCACAAATATAGAAATTTAATATTCACAACATTTGCAGTTTTTGTAAATAGCTACTTTTAAAATTTCTTTTAAATTGCTTTTTCTTTTCTTTAGTTATCTTATTTTATTTTATTTACATGTCACTTTTGCCAAAGTATATTTTGATTAAGCATTTCACAAAATAAAAAAATAATTCAAACTCATTATTAATATTTCGTCATAATTGCAAGTTGAGTCATCATTAAAAGCAAATTTCTATACTCGTATTTTTAAAATGGCGATAAATAAAATTTTTTATAAGCTTATTTTATGGCAGTTTTTAAAAAAATATTGCTTGCTAATATTGCTATATATGTAATCCTATAAGATATGATTTTATTTAAATACTAACAAAAGGTATGTATTAATACTTAACCGAAAAATGGCAGGTTCCAATGTCAGCGTTTAAATCTTATCTTTGATCAGAGCATCTTTGTAAACATTAGCTTATTAGATTGCAATCAATCTTGAAACAGAAATTTTTACTGTACAGAATTAATGCGCGGATTCATTCTAGATTAATTACTAGCTCACAAGACTAAAAATATTTCGATTACCTGAAATTATTTGTTTCATTAAAAGAAGGTAAAAATTCTGATAAGAATCAAACCTAAGTACTTTTATAAGACAGCAACCAAAACAAAGAAAAATTGTACATGATAACAACGAGTATTGTATAATGTTATTAGAAAATAAGAGAATATTTTCGAATAAAAAAAAGAAAACTATAGAAGGTGTTTGCCAAATATTTTTAGGTAAAAAATAATTTAATATCCTAAATCATTAAAATTACTGAAAATACTTTATTTTCTATAATTATTCACCCTCTTATGCATAAAAACTTTGTCGTCCTTAGTGAAGATGGCAACGAGAAATTTTTACTTCCATAAGAAATTATGTAAGATATTTTATTTAACATTTTCACATTTTTTATTTTCATTTTATCTACAATGATCATTAATAACTTGTTTGTAAAATAGGTATAAAATTTTAGACGAATATATTTCTAATATTTATAAAACATATTTTTTACTTTTTAAAAATGTTTCACAATATTTATCATAAAAATAAGTATTTTAAAAACCTTTTTATGGTTATAATTTACTATAATTTTTTTATGAGAAAGACAAAAATTTGTTTTTGGATTTACTTGTGAAATAAATTGTCTAACAAGATTTTATAGATGATATTAAAATGCAATGTAATTTAATAAAGTTTTCGGAATGTTATATTTTTATAAGATAAATAAACCATATCCGCAGGTTTATTACATCATGCTTTATATTATCAAGATGATCAATCATGATTTTCTTCATGATATTCTGAAAATAATCCAACTATGCGTAATAAAAAGTTAAATTTCATATTAACTGAAAATAAAATGAAAATATAGGAAATTAATATCCAACATCTTGAAACAAATTGAATATATTATTTATTATAAAAAAATTAATTTATCTTACAAAAAGAGCAATTTTATGAAATTGATTAATTTGACAGTAAATTTTCCTACATAACTAACAATTTTAATAAAACAATTTACATATTGCAGTATAGAAACTTCATGTGCAAATTCATATGCAGTAAATACCTTAAAGTTTAACACAATTTTGACCTTTCTTTTAACTGGGAGAGAGAAAATAAAAATATATAATAATAATAATATGTATTATATATGTGGTTTTGTGAGTGTAATATAATATTGTAAAATATTATACCTCAATTAATTTCATAAACTAAATAATGCCACGCAAGACTTTACAGTTATTACTTTCAAAATTATAGAATTTAAACTGTATATGAGCATTTATTAACAGAAAATATTGTTTTATATAAAATTCCATGAGTTTCTAAAATAAACATTTTCATTAGTTTATTAATTTCATTGAACATTTAAGAGAGAGATTCAGGTAACCAAACAATTTAAAGTCACAAAATTTAAGCTTTGTCATTTTGAATATTTAATTGCAACATTTAAATAATGTTTATAACCTAAATATATTTTTAACGATTTTAAGAATAATTTCATTTTATGATTTTCTAGTCGGTGCTTAACAAATATAGAATTCCATTGAGTTATTCATATATTGAAAAATGATTTATTCTATGCAAGAAAGTTGAACAGAAACAATCACTTAATCATTGATGCATTTTTTGGAACATTGATTAAAATACAAAATTAAAATAAAAATTTAATTCTTGCAAAAAACATTAATGTTTAAATATTAAAGTAAATAATCGATGCATGTATGTGTTTCAATAACAGGAAAGGAAACACCATCTGAAATTTGAACTTTGAATTTTGATATAATAATTGAAAGATGATTTGAATTATTCATTTGGGGAAAAAACCCTTACAGGAAACTATTTAGAACTTTAAAAAAACCTTTTTGCATTGTTTTAAAAATAAATAGTGCTTAAAAATTTTTGTTACTTGCGTGCTTACTTTACATACTTTTGCTTTTTTAAGAAACGAATAGTATAACTTGACTAAGAAGTTTATGTTTTATTTTTAATGGAAAGAAATTATTCCTTCAAAAATATAATGAAATACATTTGAAATCAAATAACTATCACTTTAATTTTATAAAAGAAATCAAATTAAAATTAAAAAAATTACGTCAAATTAATCAGTTGTAATTAAATCATTTACTTTTGAAACACATGATTTCAATCCCAAAAAGAAAAAAAAGCGAACATAACAATTTCTCGACTTGTATTAGTTGTGTATAAGCAATTATTGTGCATTGAATATGCTAAAATTTATGTAAATAGCTGAAATTACTATGCTTAAAAACCAATATTTTATAGAATATGGTTGGAGAGTTAAATAATTTTTAATCTATTTAATTAGCAATCAAATGTTTTCTTGATTAATGTTCTCAAGAACAATTCTTTGCAATCTGAGTTATGTCCTTAATCAATCAGTAAATTTTTCCTATATTTTTCCTTTCGGAAGATTCGTTTATTTTCCTAATTAAAGTGTGTTTGTTTCAAACACTGTTATTGGGAATATTTGTGTTCATTACGCATTTAAATGATTAGAAACCTAATCGAGTTTGCACATTCTGTTTCTTCATAAGTACACTTATTACCATCGAGTGATTATTTAAAATTAATAGATTTATGTATTTTAAGCAATTATGTTACGAGAATTGTGTCTGTGTGTGTTTTTAAATTGATGCATTATGTAATCATATTTCATTTCAATAGAGATATTTTAAATCGTTACTGCGATTCTTTGCGAAACAATTCAGTAAAATTAAAGATATGCTGAGACAGTTAAAAAAGAGAAACTTATAAATACATTTAGTTTATGGTAATGCTTTTCATGTGCAATCATTAATAGATTTTGCTGAAGAGAAAATGTATTCGCTTATGAATAAATTTAAAGCTTCAAAACGTGTTCTTCTGTATTTAATTTATTTACTTAAAATCAAAACAATAATTTACTCGTTAAACAGATTATTGAAAACGCTGATGCTAATAATTTATATGTATTGCGTCTTTTCAATATTTTCAATATAACTTCAGAAATTAATTTAACTATCACATGACAATTTATACGATTTTTTTCTTCATAATTGTAAAAAGTACACGAAAAAAAAGTTTTATAAAATTGATTGCTAATAATATATATATATATATATATATGCTTATAAAATTATCATATTTTACTTGAAATATGTAGATCAATTTGGTTTTAAAGACAAAATCATATATTCTAATGAGATTATTAGGTAAAATTCCCTAACATTCTATTATTGGATTAGATATTTGGTAATTTTTTTGCATCCTTTCTTCATTTAATCTTATCCAAATTTCATTTTAATATGTAATACGTTATTTGAAGCATAGATTCAAAAACTTAAGTATTTGCTCATGCTTATTATACAAAGCTCATTAAAAGATGGAGCGGAAACTGTTTTCAAAAGCAAGATAATATGATTGAAAAAAAAAACATCAATTGATATATTAACGTGAATTTATTTTGAATGTGCAACAAGAGAACTACAGATTTATTGTTTATAGTTATGCTTTAAAATCATTTTTGCACACTAAAGCTAATTAAGTTGGTACTTATCGATAAAAAAACATTGCTAACATCCACGACCAAGCCTTACTTTGATATTTAGTTTTCTCCGGCCATTATTTTGAAAGCAAAATATAATTAAGTGACGATAAAACAAACTGTTTTCAATTGCTCTATAGTGTTAAATAATTATGAATTTCTAAAATTTGGTATAACTAGAGTTATAAAGGTTGAAAGGCGCTACTTGGAAATTTAATAAAATCATATAAAGTAATTTTTAGATTTAACACATAATCTTACGTTCACTTTAAATTTAACCAAATATTGGCTTAAAGAAGTTTTCGGATAAAATTCACTTTAACAGAATATTATTTAATATAATATTGATTTTTCTAAAATAAAAATTCTATTAAAATATTCCACATAATATCAAAATGATAATAATGTAAACAAATAATATTATCAAATAAATAATTATTAAATATAATACTGATTTTTACAAGGTATAAAATTTCTTTTAAAATATTCCAAATAATATCAAACAAATAAAAATACATTTCTTTAAATTTTATATAAAAATGCTACATTATGTATAAAGGTAAATATAAATAATGGTAATTTTATATAAATATTTATATTTTTGAAAATGTTTTACATTCTAGAGAAATTTTAAACGATAAATTTTAATTTATAAAATAAATAATTCAGCAGTTTTATATAATAAATTCGAAAACTTTATTTTTAATAACTTGTATGCAGTAAATAAATGAAAAAAGTATTTGTAAGTAAAAATTAATTTAGCTCTGTTTGCTCACGTTTTTCTTTTGAATAATGAATAAATAAGCATTTGCTTGTGTCTGGCATAAAACTAATTATTAAGAAAATCTACAGTAGAATATTTGAAGTTTAAGGTTTAGTGAAATAATACTAATGAAATATACTAAGAAATCTCAAAACGAAATATACTAGAATTGAAAAACATATCTATTTTTCCAATATAGACTTTCTGAAGATGCAACTCTGTATCTTTTCACTTTTGATAAAAATAGTGATTCGGTAAAGCTCTGCGAGGATTTCATTTTTGAATGCGTATTTCCTCGGGATATATTTGTAGAATAATGCAATACCTCAGTGAAGGAAAGTGCTGAGTGAAGGAAAAAAAAGTGTATTCACTTTGAAGAAGTAATATTTTTCTTTTTTCATTCAATTTTCAGGAAGACTACTTTGTTTTAGTTAAGGTAAAATTTTCTTTTACGATGGATTTTTGCATACATAAAATGAAATAATTATAAGATGTTTCACAGTTGAATTTTTAACGTTATCTTAAAAACTTTATTTGGCATTTGTATTTTACAAAATTTCAACTACCAAAATGGGGAATATTAAAGAATTTATTTGTTTAAATTTTATTTTCAAATATTTTAATTAACTCTAAATTAAATATGAAAAAAATGATTCAAATGTATTTTAGTTTTTCTGTGTGATAATAATTGTACATTATAATGAAATATAATAAAACGTAAGTGAATTAATTTTCAAAGAACACATCTTACGTAATTGAGAATTATGTTTTATTTTCTTAAAAACAGCTTTATTTTAGAAAAATGTAGAAAACTGTACTAAACAACGGATATTTATTAGGCCTGATTCTAGCTCGTGTGTTTTGTGCATTCATATATATTATCAAATATCTTCCAACTTATGTAGATAAAAAACATTGCAATCATAGTGAAAAAACTCAAGAGAGAGAGGAAGTAAGAACACGCACACATTTTATTTCTGCATGTCAAATTTCATATATGATACGGTAACATGTGATGAGAGTCATATATAGCTCATGAACGTTTTTTTGAACTTTATTTCAAAATTGACAGTCCCTCATAGTGGAGTTAGCATCATGACAATTCAAGGGATTTGTATTTTTTTGAACCAGTGCATAAAATATCAACAATAATGACAACATCAGATTAATTAAAAATGTTTTATATAAACAAATATTGATCAAGATAAATAAAAGTATGCTTTTGTCCACATTAATTTTTAGAAATAAGTGCCTTGCTTTACGGTGATGACGGAGTAATTAATAAAAAAGAATCAGTTCACACATACAAGCTCAAAGTAGAAATGGAAAACATTAAGAAATTATTTTTATTTTGAGTTTATATTTTTATTTAAAAATAAGGATTTTACATTCTTGAAAGCCTTGTACTAACTTGATTTTTTCACACACGTTAAAATGTATATTTTCAGTTTATTTCTATGATTTACATCGGAGTGTGATAAACATTGGTTTAGAAGATAGAAGACATGTCTTTCTTTTGGCTCTAAAAATGTTATTTATCAGTTTAAAATTGTTAGCGCTTGTATAAAACTTTGAAAATTAGTTAAATTTACAGTATGGGCTCGTTGAATTACAAGCAAAATTCTTTGATAAAGACACTTTAGCTTTACCAAAATGCTTAGTATATTTGTTAATATTGGATTCGACATTACAACCTGCATATGTTATTATTAACTGATGCATGAATTCTCTCTTTAAAATGAAAAGACATGTACATGTACTTACATTTCATATAATTTTGAAAGCTAAATTCGAACAAACAAAAAGGAAATTCAAAAAGAACACTTTAGTAGGCTCAAATTGTGAAGGAGTGTTCTCGCTACCTAGAGTTTCTGTTCTTTACTTCATAAGTATAAAGAGTACTTTCTTAAGATGAGTTGAGTATCCAACGGTTGTGAAATAATAATTTCGAGCTTGTTAAGTTTATAAGTCTAAAATGTAATTGTTATATAGATTCCCTCACTCAAAATCTTAACCTTAATATTCTCATGTTATATACTTGGATGTAGTTGTAAACCTTATGAGTCGACAAGGCGCATTTCGTAAAAGCAAAAATTACCTGTCTAAAAAACTGATGTCAGTTAAATTTTTGATAATCATGAATTATCTGAATTATATTTTCTGATGTTCATTAAACAATATTTAAAAATAATGATGTAGTCTTTTACAAGATTACTTTTACATATTCTATAGGAAACGGCAAGATAATTTACAGTAAATTAATTGGAATTTCGTAAATCAACCATTTGGTACAAATAAATGAAATTTTAGATTTGGATTTATTTTACTAATTTAGTTACTATTGATAATCTGATTTTTATAAAAAAATATTCTTTCAGGGAGAATCAAATCTAACTATCAATTTTGATCCAATATATTTTTACTGTTGATTTTACTGTATATGTTTACTATTTTACTACTGATCCAATATATCCCACAGAAAGGTTACAAATTTGAATTCATAGCATTTAAATATAATAACAAATCACTAAAGCTGTGTTGAATATTGCAGATACTGAGCATGGGAAAATGTCAACTCGATTCTCGTATCCAGATAATATATTGATTAAAAATACAGAATGTTACTAAAGTCACATAAAAAAGCTACATAAAATAACTCATAGATGCATAATGCATAGGCACACATATTTATCTATAAATGTATTTATTTTAGCAAATTTATTCTTTCCGCAAATATGGTTCATAATTATTAATCTTAATTTTTGATAATTTTTTATAAACATTGTCTATCTAAACTATTGACGCATAAATTATACCATTCAAATGAAATAAAAATGCACCATTTTCTTTGCTTTTTGTTGTTTTCATTTGCAGAAAAATAATATTTGAATATGTTAAAAGTAAGATCATATTTTAGTAAGAAAATAACAATCAAAGTTTATAAATATATATATATATATATATATATATATATATATATATATATATATATATAGAGAGAGAGAGAGAGAGAGAGAGAGAGAATGTGCATTTCAGAATATTCATAATTATATATAGCATTATATTAGTGCATTTGTATTAAAGCATTTAACACAAATGGCAGAAGAAATTCATATTAAAAATATAAAATTATTCATACTAGGAACATTTTAATTATGCTTGAAAATAAATAAATTTTAATTGCATGCATATATATATACATATATATATATATATATATATATATATATATATATATATATATATATATATATATATATATATATATATATATATATATATATATATATATATATATATATATATAATAAAATATAATATATTTATATATATATAATAAAATTTTATTTCGAAAAATGGAGGATTATATAATTAATTATGAACAATTTATTTACATTCCATCTTAAATATTTTATTTAAAATATTTGATAGTAACTTTGTAACAATTTAATAAAGAACATATTTTGAAGGAAATTTCTGCTTAATGTGTACTTATCTTGCTTTAGAAAACTGTAGCACATAAAAATATTAACATGCTTTTAAAAGATTATTTTAATATAACGAAAAAATAGTACTGTGAATTCTAACGGGGACTGTCATATATTTAATTTGTGTGTGATTTAATGAGAAGTAAAGTATTTCAAGAACATTTTTATACTAAAGTATAATATTTAAATTTAGTGCTACAATTTTATAAATGAAATTATATTTTTCTGTAAATAAAGCTCACTGTTGATTGTAAATTTGAAATTATTTCGCAGAAAGCTTGACTTTATTCTAAGTACGATACTTTTTGTCATCAGTAAATTGAATGTAAATTAAATATAAAGTACGCTCATATACATAAAGCTTCTTAGAATAAAAAATGAGCTATATATTAGATTGTGATTAGTTTTAATCTTGATTTGATAATAGGAATGTTCTCCGTTCAAAATCTTTTAAAAAAATTTGTCGCGTTAATTTTTAGAACTTGACATCTTTAAATAAGATTATAAGTCTATATTAGAATTTTCGAAGAAAGTTAAAACATCATACAATAAGATTTAAACTTTAAGATTATTAATTATAAAAAAGCATTCGTGATTCAATGAATTTCCTTTTAACTTGAATTAAATTAAATTAGAAATACTGAGAAAATTTCTATTTTATTTAAGTTAGATTTGTTAACTTAAAATATAACAAATAAATGTTTATAGAAATTTATCTTCAGAAGAGAGTATATAACTATTAGTAATATGAAGTTTATTTGTTTGATTTTCAATAATAAAATTAAAATTTTATTTAAAAAATTATGATATACTGTAGTATTATATATCTTCCGAACTTATAATTTGAATTTATTTCACTTGAAATTCTATAAGTATTCTAATTCAACATATTTAAATTCCAATTTCATGTGGGGAAAAGTGTATTCAGTATATTAAACATACTGTCAAAAGTCCAAAAATTAGTTATGCGTTTTTAAAATTACTTAACCAAAGACATTTCTATGCATAATTTAAGAAATACTCTGTTTCTTCAATATCTGTTTTCGTTTTAAACACCAATATTCTTATACGAGTATTACTCTTCTTGTTATACTAGTTGGTTCTATTAGAGCAGAATTTCTTTCCTGGACTTGAAATATTTCATAATCTATATTTTATAATATAATTCACTCTCTTTTTACTTTTCTCATACTTTTTAGCGCAGAGATTATTGTAATTCTGAGCAATCCTCCTTTTTGCTCAGAATTTTGTATTGAATCTTCAGCAAGATTGTCAAATATATTTTGATATTACTGAATATTTTTAATGTTTTTTTCATAAAAATGGAGGTAAAATGCTGATAAAAGTAATCAAAATTGAGTCCAGTTCATTTTAACTAATCCATTCTCTCTACCTACACTGTTTTGAGTTGTGTATTTGCAAAACTCAATGAGCGGAACTTGTTAAATCATTAGGAAAAATGCAACCTATTATTATGCAGGTGAAACATTAATGCTATTAGGTCAACTACTATAACTATAACCATAACTGACAATAGTCCAATATAAATGTTTTACTCAGCAAATTCATTATAGTGAAAGTGATAAAATACATACAAAAAGACAAGTTTTTAAAAGTGCTAAATGAACATTTTCAGCATCCTGAAAAGAACTTATAGAAATTTTAGCCCTGAAGAATTAATGTACTGTTCATATTTAAGGAACAATTAAAGTACTGTTAGATTTAAGGAACATTTAAAAATAATTCGTTGAATGCTGCCGAGTATTCTGTGAAGTTTGATGATGTATTTGAAAATACTGACACAATATTCCTATTAATACGTTATCTTAGCATATTTGCTGCTATAAATAAGTTGGTTTCCTCAGACACGAATTTGCAACACATGATGAACAAGCTAAAATTTGTCTATATTGATGCAATATTTGATGTTTCAGTCTACCCAGATTTTATTATTCATTTTTATTTTCACTATTGTGTTATAGCCTTGAAGAGCATTGCTAAATTTTCTAAAGACCATACTTATTAATTAATTTTCATATTGTTCTATGCTTTACAAGTTTTATTCTAGAAAAAGTATTATATTTTAGTTTATTGCAATGCCGGCCAACTTGTCTAATGGTCAGCGTACGTGACTATGGATAGGAAGGTCCTGGGTATGAGTCCCGGTTCAGGCTTGGATGTAATTTCTCTCTCTATCCTGTCTTTGTCCTTTCCTAATATGTGTGAATGAAGTATGAATGATGCCTACCCTATAAACGGGTCCCTATGGCATGTGTGAGGGGGCGATTGTGGCCCACACCCTGTGGTGCACATGGGGCAACGGCTCGGCGGCAAAGAGGTCGCTGTTTCTGGCCGGTTCCTTGGGTATCAGGAACAATAGATTAATAGACTCTGTTGCAGTTGTAACTGTCTACAATCTGCCATTGGAAAAAAAAGTTTATTGAAATAATATGTTATAGTATTAATAAGGAAACTAACTGTTTCACTCACGCATGTGACTGATTTACGCTCACTTGCTTAATGTGTCCCACAAAATTATTAGCGGTTCCTAACACGAAATTGATTCATGAGTAATAATTTTAACTACGCATAATCCAAGGGAATTTATTTTTATATATGAAAGTCTAATCTTACAAGAAATATACCTCTCCATTTTTTTTTGAAATTGAATATTTTGTGCTATTAAGTGCCTAATTTAATACACATATGTAATTCTCTATTGAAATATAATTAACGAATTTATTTTAAAAAATTATTAAATCTAAATTTCCTGTTATGATTAAGATAAAATTGCATCACAGTGTCATAATTTATTTCAAATTCAAATGCTATAAAACTTATATTTGTAAGTTCTTATTAGACATGCGATGAATATTTAATTATTTTCCCATGATCCATAAGATTTTAATTAAAATTTCATGCACTAAATCATTTTACCACCAATACTTTTCCACAGGCTTCATGAATACATGGAAGCAATTATTATATCTAGAGAGGAGGTAATTTATAAAAGATAAATGGAATGATTTTACTTGTTTAGTTAAAATGGTGCAAAACTTAGTAACTTAAGTAATGTAATCACACACAATTAAAATAAGATTCATTCATTGGCAACCTCCTCCTCTTTCTGGACTTTGTTGGACTTTTAAATAGATAAAAAATTATTCTCTTCGATAATGTATACCTCCTCTATTTACTTTTGTAAATTAAAATGAATTTTATGGTATAATAATAAAAATAACAACATTTTTGGGGTAAAATACAATTGAATGTATCTTAATTTGAATAATAAGTGAAAGTTAAAAGAATAAAGTTTTTATTTGACTGATATTAGCATTAAAATTTAAAGATATAACTTTATATTTTTAAATTACAAAATATATGTTTATACCAAGTAAGGAGGATTATATTTTAATCAGGTTTCTCTGCTTAAGAGAGAGAGATTGATGTATTTGTATTTAAATACTTCAACTATGGTTGTATATATAAATAAAATATATCGGTAACTTATTCATGCTGTATAAGAAAGAAGAAACATTTTAAGATATCCTTTTGTCACTGTACACAATGAAAAACGTAGCAACAATGGCAATCACTTTAAATCAAATTCCTATGTTAAAATGAAGACAAAACATAACATATTTAAATTTCTATGTCTTTCTGTAATTTAGTATAACCGTTATTAATTTATGCATATTTTCAGTATCAACTTGGATATATAGAGCAAAATAAATTTCTAAGTAAGTCATTAATTTTAACGAGCAAAAGTGATATAATAACCTTTATAGCATAACCTGACAACATTCCTCATAAAATTTAAAACATGATAATATTATATTAATCTTTTAAAAATATGACTAGTGGAATTTCATAATCATAAAATCTTTAAATTAATACCTAATTTCTTAAAGTTTAAATTTTTTAGATAAAACGAAAAATTTAATTTTTAATAATACATAATTAAGTAAATTATGTTGTATCAAATATTAGAGAAAGAGAAATAATTATGATTTATTTGAAAATTGTTGATATGCAATTGTTGAACAAATATGTTAAAATAAAATTATCAATTAAATACTTTTATGAATAATGTTTAATAATTACTGTTATGCAAGAATTAAATGTACTTCACGCACATAAGAAAATATGTTAAAAGATTTTAAGTATGTCTTTTTAAAACACGACATAAATAAAAAATGCGTATATTTTACATAACATTTCGTAATGAAATTACACTTGCGCTTTAGAAATATTACAAAGATACATTCCAATTATTTCATTTTAATTCTTTAATTTGTCATTTAAAATTTAAAGAAAACATTTATTACATTTTCTGGGAAAAAAAAATCTATCCGAATTTTGAAAAAAGAGTTAAAATTTCAATCTATTTTTTCACTACATAAGTTAAAAATTCAATACGAAACACAGTTGTGTTAGTTTTATCATAAAATTATTTATCTATAAGGAAAATAATTATAGAAAATGAATTTTATTATTTCGGAAAATTATTTCTTGCCTTAATGATATCTTATTTCTTACTCTATAATAGTAAAATGAAAAATATTAATGGCTGATATTTATTTTAATAAATTTGTTGGAAAACTTGACTGAAATTGAAGACACACGAGAGTCACTCTGAAATTTCTGAGATACAACTAGGTTTTTAAAGTTATACTTACAAAATTCTAGGCGTGTTCAAAGTAGTCTCCTCCAGCATCAATGGACTTTTGTAGACGAATTTTCCATAGATTAAATTCCTCAAGCCATTCATTTCTTGGATTAGATGAAAGAAATGTATTTATAGCCACATCAATATCTTCTACTGAATGAAAACGACGTCCACGAAAGTTCATTTTTAGATTAAAAAAGAATCAAGAGACGCACGTAGCTAGATCAGGTGAATACGGCGGATGTACGATCACTTTGATATTTTTTTAAGAAACTCAATTGTTAATCCGGTTGTATGTGAAGATCTTTGTCATTGTGAAGCATTAGTCCCCTAACACTCAGTTCTTGTTGAATTTCTGGAAGACATTTAGTGGTATACCAGTTTGCTGTTGCTGTCTTCTGTCCTTCCAACTAGATGGCTTTGACCAATCCCGTATTTCTGAAGAAAACGCCATACATCCCTTTTTTCAGTGCGCTTTGTTTCTTCACCATTGTCGGCGTGGGATCATCTTCAAAGACCCATACTTTTCTTTCTTGACGTGTTGGAATGTTAAAAAACGGTATGTACGTTTCATCACCTGTTACAATTTTAGAATCGATGCGGTGGCCACCGTCATTTAGCAATTTAAGAGTTTCTTTACTAATTCTGACGCGCTCCTCTTTTTGGTGCTCAGTTAGATCATGGGGAACCGAATGGCAAACTACTTTTTTCATATGTAATTCTTCATGAGAATGATTTTGTGTATGGCTGCGGATCCAATGTTAAGTTCCTTCTGTATCATTTGATAGGTACAGCGAATATCATCCATTAACATTTTTTGAATGGCAGACACATTATCTGGGATTACTTCCGACGGTGGCAGTAATCCATATCTACCAATATATAATCGACCCAAATTCTGAGAATTTCATAAAAGAAATCGAAATTTAAAATCAAAATATGAATGCGCATTAAAAAGACATTAAAAAATTTATCAAAAACTAAAAGTACATGTATTGCCGAAAAATTAATTAATTTTTAAATATCATGAAATTAAAAAAATTTAAGCAGTTTTCAAGTGAAAATTATTCTTACATAAAATTTAGATGCATTTATATTGTAAAAATCTAATAAACTGTGTAAATGAATAATTCCCTACATTGAAAAATGTTCTTATAAATATGTTACTATTGCCATAAAATGCATATTTGAATGTACTTTGTGCAATTTGTACAATTTGCATTTAGTCATATCAAAAGTAAATATATATTACCTTTTCTGAAAAACTATAAAGTACAATAAATAAAGCCCTTTATCTATAAATCTAAAATTTTTAGCTGAAGAATGTTACCAAAATGTTTACCATTTTAGCTATTTTTAGAGAATAATAGAAAAGATAGAAATTTTGCATAAAATTAAGCGTAGCTATATAATAACAATCACAAGATTTCTGTTATTGTTATGACTTATAATTTTTTGTACAGAAACTTTCACACACACATACGATTTTCCTTTCTTTTTATAGGTCTGTAATCAATAGGATTGTATTTTGAAATTTAGATTTGGATTCCTGCTTGTGTTGCATATATCTAAGATGTGTTACATATATCTAGCATTAATCCAAATCTAAATTGAAAATAGGCTGAAAATTAAAAATACACATTAAGAGATATTTATTTTATTTTTCGAATTGGACCCAAACAAATTTGAAAATGGCAAACAGAACATCTTAAAAATATTTTGTTAACATATATTTAGCTGAAGAGAGTAAAATAAATTTACCACACCTGAAAATTTCTTTTTCGTATTAAATTTTAATAGCTGTACAAGTAACACTTTATTTAAAATTGCATTTAAAAGAAATAAAGTATTGAGTTTTTATTGACAGAGTTTATTTTTAAGAAATATTCAATATTCTGGTTCTAATGGGTTTATATAATAAATACTACAAACTTTGTAAAGAAAAGAAAATTAATTATTTTTATATAGATTATTGATTGCAAAGTTACAAATATGATATTTTTTAAAATAAATAAGTCTATAAAATAAATTGGAGATGAAATATAAAAAATAAGATGGATTAAAATGACAAAACATGTTTGAAATATTTACTTTTATGTTGGGAGAAAATTTCTATATAAATATTAAGTTTTTGGAATAAATCTTTCCAAAATATATCTGCCCTATCTAAATTCTAAGTTTTTTAGTTCAACTGTGTTAAAGTTAAGATAAAAAAATTGCTTATACGTGAATACCAAAAATTTGAATTTTAAAAGGAAAATTTATTTTTAAAATACTTTATTCAAAAGAGCTGTAGGATTTCTTTCAGCCACAGTGTATTTTCATGTCGAAAGAATTTTAAATTAAAGGGATGAACCTACATCAGTTAAATAGGTTAATCAAATTGTTTAATACATATTTAACAGCATAGGGAGGAATTCTCTTCAGAGCAAGTGAATTTAAATGTTCTCTAGAGATATTTAATCCAACTATAACTTAAGTTAATTTAAAATTCCATTTCCTGGGAGTTTAAAGTTTTAGTTTCTTGCTTCTAAAATAAGGGTGTATCATTAGTTCAGATTTAAACTAAATTTACTAAATTGTAACTTTAAAAGTTAACATTCACCAGAAAAGTTAAAGACATGCTCTCTTTGATTTATTTGAAACACTCTTTAAAATTTAGATTAAAATTTCTTGTTTTTAATAAAAATATATTCGCATTAAATAAGTTTGTAAGATTATACTTTCCCATGATTTTTAATTTAAAAGTAATTTTTACAAAATTCATTAATTCACTAAAGTTATAGAAAACGAAAATATGGTTTTCTACCTTTAAAATTGATGCTTCTTACATAAAAAAATATCAGTTTTAATAATTATGCATATGAATAAAATGCAAAAAAAAAAAAAAAAAAAAAAAAAAAAAAAAAAAAAATTGAACTTTTGTAACGGAGATTTGTTTAATGTAAATATATAATAGTATAATGTTTTTCCCCATTGATTTTAGTCGTAGTATGTGAATATATTGATCCATAATTAAATTTATGGATGGTAATGTTTTTCAATCAATAATGTTTTACTGGATAAATTTCAAGCAAATAATATTTAAATTTTATATTTCAACTTGTTGATGCCAACACATTTATAATGCAATGATATTTTATTCAATAGCTCTTAGCCAAATATATATTTTGGAAACAAAAATTTTTATTATCATGCATTGTAAATTTAAAACAAATATAAAATTTTTCGAGAAATATTGTTTAAAAAATGCTCAGTGATATTCATTTTGCTTTGGTATTGAAGTATTTATATAATGTACGATTTCTGTAAGCAATTTTAAATAATTTCTGCATAAAATGTTTGCTAAGACAATAGCATTATTCAGTATTAATGAGAAACATTTGAATAATTGAATGCAAAAGTCAAATATGTTAAATAATTCTATTTATTCAACTGTTGAATAATCAAATAGTCTTGTTTATTAAGAAATAGCCAAATGAATATTAATTAAATTCTGGGTGTTATTTTTATTTCCTTACGTTTACAGAAAACAGTACAAACATTAAATAAAATAAGATACGTTCTTAATGTGATTTCTTTTTCTCGTCAAATGTCTGAAGAAGCAAAGGTTGATAGTTCAAAATTTTTCTATATGTTATTGAACAATTATTTCTAATTTTTTTTTTTAAATTTGCTATAATCCTAAGTTGAACAGAATCATTTCCAACTTAATTCTGCTTACGTATTTTGAAAAAAATTCTGTAAATTATTTATTAAGCAATATTCAAAGATGCAGCTGGTAAAGTTGTTGCAATGGTAATGTAATTGATAATCTATAATGATAAATTACTTAATTTCACAAAAAATGAGCAATGTTTCACTTTGTTTAATATTTTTGTTTGTTTATTGCATAAAAATGTCATGGTTCTACGGATTATCATATTTTCTTGATCTGCGGTGTTATCTTAAAAATGATTGAGTCTGATTCATATACTGAACTGGGAAGGAGATGGATTACAAAATTCTTGTTTTTTTTAGCTAACTAATCTAATAATATTTACTCAATACATATAAAAATCACATTATAATATTTAGTGGGTGTGGCCATTTCTGGACCGTCATACAGTTATCAAATATCATATGAGCAGAAGACCAAACGACCTATCATGACTATGGAATTAGAAAAGCAGAAGCTGAAATTATAAATTAGTTTTTCCTGTAAACATAGACCACATTAATGAATTAAATATAGCTTCGTCTACATACTGAAGCGAAAATCTGCAGAAAACATTTATTTCTTTTCTGTGAAAAACTGAGCAAAGCATAAGTACTATTTTGATTTACGCCACTTACACATTATTTCTCAAAAATATGTAATATTTGCTTAATGAATATCGGAATCCAGATATGAATTCGTTTCGAGATTTTACGTGATATGATTGTGACACAGATAAATGAATATAAAATAAGTAAAATCAGTAGCTTGATATGTTAACTAGTAATGCATCATTTTGGGTCATGTAATAATGGAATTTACTTGCTTCTGTGTACAAAACTAGGAGCTACGTTTAGAAATCTTTCCAATATATTTATGATTATTATAATTAATTTATAAGAAACATTTAAAATATTAATTTTAACAACATTGAATAGCAAAAACTATAACAAATAATTAATTTGTATCAGAAATAGAAGTTTGGATTTTTTTTCTCTTTTTTATCCTCCTAATTACCTTTTGCTTTTAAGGGTTTTTCGTAATGATTTAAAATAAATTTATACTTATTCTTTAACACATAATATAAATATTTCATTATTATTACTTAATAATTGATATAAATTCTAATAATTCTAAAAATATAAATTTACATGAAATTACTCTTCAATTATCTTTAAAATATAACACTTATCTTTTTTTAAATTTTTTGGTTTGGTTACGTTTACCAGAAAATTGTAATTAAAATTGGAACACTGAAAAAAGAAGATTAATTGTTATCATATTATATGTGCTATAAATATTTCTATACCTGTGTACCTAAGTATTACTGTAATATAATATAATAATTACTTTATTTAAAACAATTTGATATTGTTTCTAATATTATTCAAGTTAGTTTCAATACAATAAATAGACATCTGGAAAATAATATTTAATAATTTATTAGTTTTATATCATAAATATCCATGTAATAAAATATTTCTACTGTTCCAATTCAATAACTAAAACATATTAAAATTTTGAAATGTAATTGAATATTTAACATACTTAATCTTTAACACATTATATTACTAAAGGAAAAATATAAATTAAAATTTTTAATAATTTCATAATAAATAATGCACATACAATTTGTTTTTACTTGCAGAACTGAACTCACTAAACAATTTAGAATACATTGACAACTTCGTTTTTTAGAATTTCATTAAAGCAATATATTATAAAGAACTTTAAAACTACTTATAAAGATTTTAGGTTTATTAAAGCACAAAATATATTTAGTTTATTTGAATAATTTTAATTTTACAGTTATTTTAAAAGCAAATTATGATCAGTTAAACATTTTCAATCGAAAAATGTGTTGTAAATTTATCATGAATTCAGATAGTATTGTTTTCTAATACATTTTATGATAGGTTAAAGTTATATTAAATTAAATTTCTGACATATATAACTCATATTTCAAAATGGTTAATAAACTATGTTTTATAAATATCACAACAAATATCTAGTATAAAAATTCAATATTTTATTTTTTTGAAAAATATTTTTATGCCAAAAATGATATAATTGAACTGGATATTTTAGAACTGATTTTAAATCAAATAATTAAAATTTTTGTTAATCAAGCAAAATATTCAGTTTAAAACATAGTACATAACGTTTGAGCATCATAAATAAAAAAATGCTTTTAAGAATAAAAAGAAATCCTAACGTTATATTATTTATTTTTAAATATATGAAAAGCAGGAGAGTTTGTAATATAAAATTTTTCATATAAACATTTACGAAATTATATATTTTTTTACTCCTTATAAAAAATTATAAATTATCACAAAAAACTAAAACACCCAAATAAAATATATTTTGTTAAGAAATTTTAATAAAATAACATATATAAATAACTTTTTAAATGAAGAAATTATTTTTCAATTTTTAATTTGATTATTTGCTTTATTATCTAAATCCTCCTACTTGTATACAAATGCATAAAAATAATGATTTTAAAAATTCAAGTAGTTAGATACTAAACACTTTATTTATTAAAACACATAAAATTATAATTTATTGTTAATTTTTTTCATTATATTTTGTTTTAAATAATCTAAGTAAATTTATAAATAAAGAAACAAGAGAAATGAAGTAAGAACGTTGATATATTCATATGCTGTATGACACTTTAATATTTAATAAAATATAAACAACCAAAACGTTTCTTATATTTTTTTAAAAATTTTTTATTTACATTTAAAATTGAAAAAAAATATGAATTATTAAAAAACTTATTTTTAAAAAATAGGATAAATATACATTTGCTCATAAAATTAAATAACATTTAATTGTTTACATTGAAAGAATTCATGAATAATATAAATACATATGAATAATTGAAATAACTTACTTCTAATAAACAAAAATAATTTAGAACTTTCTGCAGTAATATGATTCAAAGTAATTACATGATTTAATAAATTTAAAAAATAATGCATAAATATTCCTGCCTAATAATAAAGAAAATGCAAAATTCAATTTTTGAAGTGATTGTCATCATCATTATTTATACTTAGGAGAAAAACAGATATAATAATTTTTAATATAAATTAATTATAAGTAAGTTTAGTTTCCAAATTTGAAAATATGTGTTTATTAAACATGATGATTTTAAAAGCAATTTAGTGCTGAGAGAAAAATGAAATTACAATAGATAAAACATCGATGTTTTAATTCATTGAGTATAATTTAAATGTTTGTAATCGAAATTATATTCAAAAATTAACTAGAAAAATAATCATAGTAAAATCTATTAGTGATAATACATTTTCTCACTAACATAAGAATTTCAATTTACTTGTAAAAATTTTTCATGAAAAATTTTACCAAAAACAAATTATTTTAAATTTTCCACACACACAAGCAAACAAGTAAAACTTTTGGAGTGCATTCATATATTATGCGGAGATTAATGTTGAAGGCCAGATAATGTAACTCAGAAAGTATGTTCATGAAGAGGGTCAGCATAACCGTTATATGCAGCTCACATCCTCCAATGATTTGTGTTTGCATTACTCTTCGTGATCGGTCGTATGAAATTCCTCGAAATATGATTGGCTTTATCGATTACCAAGGGTGATTAACTGTTGTATCTATCTACTTCACCGGAACAGAGCTGCAATGAATAACTATGCTGAAATCCGTATATATTTAATTTGGTCAGAAAATTATATTCTGATTTAAATTCAGCAATAACCGAATACCAATTATTAAATTAGTTTAATTGGAGAAATGTTTTGTAAAGTATCATTTTGATCAATCAATAAAATTGACTAATTTATAGAAATATAAGTAGTTTAAGCTCTACAAATCATACTTTATTAAAATTACTTTTAAAAATTATTTATATATATTGATAGATTGGAATATAATTATGCATATAAAAGAATTATTATATAATCATGGTATATTTGCAAAATAAAAACCATATATATCATAAAACTCAAATTAAAATGAAGTTTTTTTAGTGTTTTTTAAACAATTATACTCTTAATAAGGAGTTTTATGAAAAAAATATAATACTTAGAAATAAATTAATGAAATAGATAAGAGATTCAAAAATATTTGTCCCGGGTGTTAACAACTAAAGAAGTAAAAATAGAATATTGAAATTCAATGAATTAAGCTATCATGAATAAATAGTAATAAGGAGAGCCAGCGAACCATATCAGTGCGAAATTTGATCGGTGTCATTCAATCTTTGTCAATTTACCACAGAAAAAAATATCTACTTACAACTCTAAGTTTTTCTATATCGATCATTTGTGAGTAAGATTAAAGTTTAAAATACAACTGTCTCTTTTATAACAATTTATCATTCTTAAATTTAGTCCAGAAGTATTATATAATAATTTTTAATTTAAATAAGATAAAAATTATGTAGTTGTCCTAAAAATAATAAAAGCAAATGATCGCTTGTACCGTTATTACTTTTAATTCATGCGTATTCTGTTCATTAATTTGTTTAAGAAGTGAAATCACATAGAGTCATTATCATTATAAATCATTATAAGTCTATAATCATCAATATATATTTAAATCATTATCACATAAATCATTATAAGCATATTCTCATAGAAAACAATTTCTATGAGAATATGCTTATAAACCTTTATTGAAATATTCTTTAAAATGGTTGAAACATAATAGTTAACTGAACTAAAACTACTTCTATCTGATTTCAATTTTTAAATTCTAACATCATTATGCCTTACATGCACTTCGTGATATTGAAAATGCAACACCAAAGGCAGTTGTCAGAAAGTAACGAAATTCAGCAAACAGAGGGACACAAACAATGAACAATAACTGATATGTATTTCGAAAAGATATGCATAATACAACGTGAGAACAAGGTCGGGTCTGTACGTTGTAGAAGCACCGTGGACGGCGATACACGAAGCAAAGCGTCTAGGAATAGATTAAATAAGGGAACATATGGTTTCCTAAGGATTGGCTCTCCAATTGAAAGTCCTGTGGCGTTGAGTCAGTCACCATGGGTGCAATGGTCTGGAGAAATTTCCTCGCCCTTCAGATTAATGTTTAAAATTTAGGCAGTGGATCCTATGATGGTGCCATCTATAAGAGGATTTGAAGAGTAAAGTCGTACTTTTTCCTTCGTGGTGATCTGTTTAAATGAAATACGACCCTACTGATTTAAACTTGAATAGCCAAAACATAGAAAGCTTGGCCTGTACAAGTGTCTTAAGTAACATAACTTTCAAATGCTTCTTCTGAAAGAGGAAGAGACAGTATCTGTAAATGACACTCAGTCATACCTTAACGTCTTCGGTTACTGACAGATCTATCGAGCACGGTGGCCAGGAAAGCAATTTGAAACATGGCAGGACAAGATGGCTGATGTCAGCAATCTACGGTCGGGTAGTTTCCTGCTGATAAAGGATATTGAACATTCCCTGAAGTTAGGGGAGTGTCACCAACCGCAGCACAATATCCAAGGAAGGATGAGCTGCCATGGTGTCGTGAACACGAAATAGACATATGCAATGCCGGAATCGTACGCAGTAGTGGCCCAAACCATGATGCTGCGTTGCCGCTTGATGGAGCGCTAAGCAATTGCTGCAGTATCGTACCGGTTTCAACGTCGACGCCACACTCATACGCGGCAACTATTTGAAGAATCCGAAGCGTGATTCATCTGAGAAGATGATCCTGTTCCACTCCGTCACTCACATCGCTCTAATCCGGTACCATCGCAGATTTTGGCGTGTATGCTATGAGGTAAAGGAAAGTATTTTTAAACGCCATAAGCGCAAGCTACTAGCAACCAATAAACGACAATAACCTGATTAATATGGGAGCATCCAGGGTTTCATGCACATTTTGCAGAATGACGGTAGACATGCTTTGCAGGGCCACAACCAACTCCCATCGAAAGCGTTGGTTCAAGTGTGCTGAAATCACACTGTTTGCCTGGCACCTCGCAATTGTTCCTCAGTTGCTACGATCTTCACCACAGTCTTCGTACTGTAGACACAACAAGCTATTGTTCAGCTGTGATTTGCAGTAATGACCAACCTTCCCTTCTCAGTCAGATAACCATACCCCTCTTAAACTCATGTATTTCGGAACTGACTCCATCAATGATGGCCAGTTATTCACAGTTATTACAGTTGTACTTTGAGGTATTCAAAGCTGTACTTTGAGGTATTATTTTCCAAACAGTAATAAAGTTGCGAATGTTGCCCACTCTACCAGTTCCTCTCCTTATATCTTATCCTACGTATGTTAGAGATCTACGCATTTCACATAATTTGAAAAAATCGTTAAGAATCGTCTACCCTGAAATTTGCAAATTTTTCTGGCTACTCCTTCTTGGTTTTGAATTTACATTTGCAATGTCGAACAGTTTATTATTTAGTTTCCAGATTTAAAGTTGCAAAAATATAACAATTTCTCTGAAATAAATTAAATACTAAATACAAAATTTTTTATACTTAGTTTTCTAAACTTGCATGACCATATATTAGAAAATAAATGGTAAAGCTGTAATTTGTAATGTAACGCGCTTAATTCAATTAATGGAGCTATCCTAGAAAACGAAATTATTTGAAATGAATTCTCATCAATGAATATGTTGATGGTGAAATTAGTTTCAATATAAAGGAAATGGGATAAATTATCAAAAATTTAGTTTTAGCTCAAGTATCTAATTTCGATATCTAATAAAATGAAATCATATGCATAAGTATTTACAATGAATATTTAACCATGTTAATTGTTTCTTTAAAGTGAAACATTTTCAAAAAATCTAAATGAATCGCAATTCATTAAATTTTATACAAACTGTGTATAAAATTTAATTTATATTTTTCACACTCTACGGTAACATTATTTCTATTTTTAAACATTCGCCTGAATTTGCCATGAAAATGCGTCATGTATTAAATGTGTCTACAATATATCATTATATGATAAGCAGTAGAGATGAAATTTCAGTCAGACAAGGTTTTCATTCGAAATAGTTTTGGACGTTTTGCGTAATATAATAATAATAATAATAAGGAGACACTAATGATAATAAAAAACAACAATAATAATAAAATATTAATAATAAAAATAAAAATATTATTGATTGAAATGGTACTCATTGACTATTTCTATATTTTATAGAGGTAATTAAAGTTTCATTATCATTTTTATATACAATAAATTAAAAAGAGACATTCACAAAAGAGGTTGTGTGTGCTTCCTTTGCATTGTATTCAAATGTCATGAAATATGATATCTGAAACTCCATATTAAAATATATTATAACATATTAAAGTACTCCATATTAAAAAATTAAATGATATCTTATTTACCTCTATATTTTAAATAGATGGCATAGCATGTTTAACGCCTATCTTATTTATATTAGAATTTTAATAAAATATAAAATATATCTTGTCAAAAATAAATTAACAATACGTTATTTTATCTAATGTGATACGATTGAGTTTTAAATATTTTTGCATAAAATTCACTTTAAATTACACGAAACGGTTTTTTATTAGAGGGCATTTGTTTTTTTGACTTAAAACAATGATACATTTCAAGCATGTGGCTTGATATTCAAAGAAACATTAAAAATAATTAGACAAATGACTTGAATTGCCTTTAAGCTCTTATCAATGAAAATTACCTCGAAACGATTCGAAAGTTAGTATTTTTGGGAAAGAATGTTAATGATAAAATATATAGTGTGTCTTTTCAGGTGTATAACACAAATTAAAAGAAATCAGTTATATGATAATAAATCAATTATATTATTCGCAAATATATAAAATAATTTAAAAAATACAATTTAACAGTTATCTTCGTACCAATTTTCATTGAATAATGTTTAACATATAAGCGACCTCACTTTAACAAGTATGTAAGAAGAATGTCTAAATTTATAATATCAAATAAATCGAAATGGTAAGCAATTAGAGTGCGTATAAATTTATTTTTTCTAAAAAAAATTTATTTTTTCTATGTTTTTTTCCTTAAAAATAAAAAATCAGACATTTCTATCTCATGTAAAATTTTATAGTTTTCATTTGTACACTTTTGTTGCGTGTCTTTAAATGTTTCCTTATTTTATAATTATTAAAATATTATATAATTAAAGTCTCACTTTTTCAGATTGTAATGATATTAAATGTGATCAAAATGTGTAATCATCTTTGTCCATTTAAATTTTTAAATATCAAATAATGAGATTGAAAAAGGATATTTGAGATAACAGATTTTTGAAAACGAACCATAAATAGAGGTAATTTATATTTTATACGATTTCATTTCCACATACCAGTTAGCTTTTAGGGACAAGATAAAGATAATTATGATTTAAAAAATAAAGCAAAGTCATAAATGCGAGAAGAGATAACTTGAAAAACATTTTACTTCTTCGTTATTTTTTTCTTTCTTGAATATTTTAAATGGTAAACAATCTAAAGAATAATGAGAAAATTCAGCATTTTGTACTTAAACAAAGGAAAAAAAAGTATTCTGAATTCCTTTTTGTTTTAATTATATTCAATTCATTCTTACATATTTTATAATAGAAATATTTTAAAACGTTATTTATGATGATAAATTGATATATTAAGTTAAAAAAATCAGTTTAAAACATCAAAAGTTGGAGAAAATATTCAAAAAAAGAAAAGAATAAAATCTTTCAGTTTTCATAAGAGAAACAAGAGAAATGAGAAAAAGTGGTCTGAATTAATGAAGAATGAACTACGAACTATTCTTAATGCCTTATTAGACAAATAAAAACAGGCTGAACAAATAAAAATTAATAAAAATGAAAAAATATTAGTGAAAACCAAACTTTTTGGAAGAAACATTTTCTTATATATTTAACTAAAGTTATTTAAAAGATGCTAAATTTACTATTTCGTACAAAGCATCATAAAAGCTTAAGGAAATAAAACTTTCTTTAAATGAAACTGAAAGCTATGGACACTGTGTAAACACAGATTTTGAAATGATTTAAAAATTAATAGAAAATGAATAAAAAATTGAAAACGATATTGTTGGGAAAATCTTGAAAATGTTTTGTATTATAACTTATCTGAAAAATAAAAGCTTAGAGAATAAGATCAAAAGTGTGTTGTTGAAGAGTTTTACTAAATAATATATGTGTGTAAAGTCAATTAAATATAAATAAATAAGATATTAAGTCTTATTAAAATAAAAATGTTAATGTAATATATAAAAGAAAACATATACTTTAGATATATTTATGTTGTTTAAATATTCTAAAATAATTAAGTAATTTAAATATATTTTAGGCAATAAAAAAAAAGAAATTAATAAATATTTCTTTTTTCTAGGATAGTGAAATAATATAAAATAAGATTTATCGAAGAATATTAAGATATTTGGAATAATTGAAAAACTTGTTTTTATTATGAGATATTTTTGCATTTCTTAAAAACTTTAGATATTTTTGCTCTTTAAAAACGGTTTTAACTTATTTTGATGAAATTTAAAGACGTTTGTCTTAAATATAACCTTTCACAATATATATATATATATATATATATATATATATATATATATATATATATATATATATATATATATATATATATATATATATATATATATATATATATATATATATATATATATATATATATATATATATATATATATATATATATATATATATATATATATATATATATATATATATATATATATATATATATATATATATATATATATATATATATATATATATATATATATATATATATATATATATATATATATATATATATATATATATATATATATATATATATATATATATATATATATGCATATATATATGTATACATCTTAAATTTTCTATCCAACGAGACAATTTTTATAACTATATGCATTAGCATTCAACATCTATAGAATTGAGACAAGGCTTTGCAGAATATCCTATGTATGACGATATAAAACCTATTGAAGATTTAACAGATCTCTCTCTCTCTCATAAATAATTTATGAACACATATTTTGATAAATATTTGTGCTTGAAAATTTTCAAGGGATTTACTTCATCTTCCTTTTCATGTTTGAATACGCCGGCCAAATTCATGTGAATGTTATCACTTTTAACATACAGCTACCAAATGCGTTACAAGCCATTAAATAAATACATCATTTCATGCCCTTTTAACACTAACAGCATCAAAAGAAAATGGAAGTTTTCTCGAAATTCATTGAAGAAATTAGGGTCTAACTCTGTATGTAATTTGTGTATGG
Organism: Latrodectus elegans; assembly: GCA_030067965.1. Classification (NCBI taxonomy): domain Eukaryota; kingdom Metazoa; phylum Arthropoda; class Arachnida; order Araneae; family Theridiidae; genus Latrodectus; species Latrodectus elegans. The sequence goes on along the minus strand of CM057816.1, from coordinate 77,067,451 downwards.
AAAAGAAGTTTAAAAATACCACGATTGGCTAACCAGCTTTTGGTTTCACAGTTGAGTGGTTTAGAATCGTTGGACTGAGACGAATGACAGATAGCTTCTATTTTTACTTCACTTTTAAGAAAGTGATCTCAGATAGATATGAGATTTCCATTTCTCGGTTTTATAGACTTAAAACTGGAATAATGAATAATACTGAATTGTTTAAAAACATTATTCATTTTCCTCAATAAAGGGTAAATGATGGAAATTGCTTTTAATTTAGAGATGTTGAAATTTACATCTAATTTTGCGATATACAGAAATTTAAGCTGTTTTTCAATGTTTAATTTCTTCCTTAACTGCAAAATTTAGTTAGGAAATAAATTTCACCATTTAATTTAATCTATGGTAAGTAATGAAACCTAGTTAGTAAAATGATATCAAAAAATATTTATTGTTTACATGAAAAATCTAAATGGTTGAGCTTTCATAAATTTCTTGATATAATAGGTGTTGAACAAATGACAATGACTATTATATTGTTTTGATACAGTACAAATAAGGCATTTTGAGGAATAGATTTCAATTATAAATGGAATAAATATTTTTCAATTCAATATGTTTAATTTTTTTTCATATTATTCTTTTCCAAAAGTAATATAATATATTTAAATACGTATAAATTGATATACCAATTCCCTTTGGTGTATTTTTACATCATATTTGAATTCATCATTGTTCATATTTTTATTGAGTGTTGAAAATATTATATTAAATATTTATTTTACTCATCAGTTTATTTTTATAAAATTTCAGGCAACGAATTACATATGAATTTGTTGTGGCACAACTACCTAAATACTCAAACAAATTTTTTTAAATATTAAACATATCAAATTTAATTTTTAAACCGCTATTATTGCGGGTTAAATTATTTATGCTTAATTTTAAAATGCATTCTATATCTATATTTATCAACCTATCTATATCTATATATATGCATGTGTGTCTGTGTGTGTACATTGTTTAAATAAATAATTTACCTTTTATTTAAAAAAAATATTATACATCAAAAATTAAAATTGGTGGTAAAAATGCTTTGATTACATCAACAAATAAAAATTCGATTTTGAAATTAATTTTTTGATAAAAAAAACTGTAAATGCCCCAGGGAAAAATGTAATAATTCAGTAAATATGTTAATGAAAATAAATTTTACTTCATTTTTCTAATTGTTTACTTAATAATTGAAAAAAAAAAGTTCAAAAATTGTTTCAGATTGAACAATATATAAGCGGCAGAATTTTTAAAAATTCTGCCCTTAAATGTTAATATTTTTTTTATTATTTTAACATGTGTGTTTTATTACAATTAATAGTTATGCAAATTAGCCTAGACGTTTATTATGATATAAATAATATATTAAAAGTTATTATGAATAAAGTCAAAAATAAAAGCTAAAGACTAATTACTCAAAATAAAATTAATGAAAATACTCACATCACGTGCTTGTTTAATTGAAGTACAATTCGAGGTGTAGTAACATATAAAGAAAATATAATTATCTTATGTGTTAAAACTTTTTGTACTAATTAAGCTATACGATAAATTGCACCTGTTTAGTTAAATAATAATAATTAGATAATTTAATTATATGCTCCAAAAAGAAATTATATTATCAAATTTAAACCTGGTGTTCCACAATTTTTTTTTGTCTTGTGTCAGCTAGGCTGACAATATTGGGTGCGCTACTCCACTTTTTCATACTGAACCATATTTAGTGTGGAGTCCGACTGCTTCAGTACACACATGCCATAGGGACCCATTTATAAGGTAAGCAACAATTCTCACTTCATTCATACACAGAAACGACAAAGACAGGATAGATAGAGAGAGAAACCTCATCACTGTCCGAACCGAGATTCAAACCCAGGACCTCCCTTTTCGCAGTCAGGCACTCTAACCACTGGACAGTGCGCGGTCGGCCTCTTTATTTTTAATTGTATGATTATGTTTGATATATATTCGGTTATTATTTTTATGTATTAAGTAGTTCATAATTTTACATTTTATGGCATAGGTTTAAAAGTAATTAGTAACTATCATATATATAAACTTCAAATGCTATTCACCATCATGGAATCACTTTTAACTTATTACGTTAATCATAAATATTTTTTCTATCAATTGTTCTCTTATGAAAAATTTGTTAATTAAAGTTCAAATTTTTTTTATTTTCATTCCAAAATATCGAGCTTTGTGTGAGGGGAAACATGTTTGCAGCATTGAAAAATATATTACATATTCACAAGATGAAGCAACATAGTTTTTTTATTCAAATATAGATGTCTATTATTGGTAACAAATTTCTTAATATTTTATCTTGAATAGAAGTTCTGTGTCAGTAATTAAAAGGTAACCTTAATTCGTATAAATCATGGAGGAATATACAGTTTTCATGTATGTAATTGTATAATTATCGCATCTAATTAATGGAATTAATCATCATATTTTTAAAAAAATGTAAATCATATATTTATTTGGATGATAAGGTTCAGTAATAAATTATTTATGAAAATTTATCTTTAAAGTCCAAAATTTTAGAATGAATCAAATTTGAAACTAAATCTTTCTATTTTAAAGTTTAATGCAAGCTGACATCATCTGGAATATCATAGAAAATAAAATCATAAGGAATGTATTTTACCATCCAAGTTTCTAATTAAATAAGTTTAATATGAATCATTTCAATACAATTCATTAAATCTTTTAAGAAATGAATTTTTTCTGATGAATTCTTAGTAATTAGTTTTTAATAAAAATCTTAATACCGTCAGTAAATTCTCTTTCTAGATTTAAGTTCTGGTCTAGAAGTTTCAATTTATAATACGTATATTACTATTTAATGAATTATTAAATATTAATTTCTTAAAATGTTACCGAGTATAACAATATATTTAACTTCCTTATATAAACATATAAAATATTTAACAATTTAAGATTATTATTTCTGAATTACCTTCGATTCAGATATTTTCTTACATGACACATTTATTCACCTTGAAAGCATGTTTGGAGACATATGTAAGGCATTTTAATTTATACTTTACTTAAATCATGATTTAATAAAAGAATTCCTTTAATTTTCTTTAGTTAAAAATTTGTCAATAAAAATAATAAGCTAGTTTTCATGGAAAGATATATGTTTAAAAATCTTCTTTCATGGAGAATTTTATTTTTTTATTTCAATCGCTATTTGTAATATCTTATTTATAAATTTATTGGACACAGACAGTTTTAACTTTTGTGTTTTTAAAACAAAATTAAACTTGTATGATTTCATTATCTGGATTGTTCCTTTGCCCTTGAGGCATAAGAATGTCAAGAAACAGAGGTATCTGAATTAAATTAAAAATGTATACTCTTTCAATAAAATACAAAATTTTAAAACAAAAGTTGTACAATAAATAAAAATTACTAGAATAAACAATAATAATAACAAATTATTTGTAATAGTGATTCTGATATTAAATTTATGAACTGAAAAAGAAGTTTTTTTATTTTATCTTAAAATTTATAAAAGCAAATTTTAGGTAAATGATAAAAGCATCCTTCCAATTTGTTTATAAGTGTTTTTAATGGAAAAAAGTGTTTACTTCATATATAGTGATGTGTCAACTAAAAATAAAATAGAAAAATTATGATTGCTTTAGGAAAAAAACAGGTAAATTTACAATTCTTTTACATGTAACCTCTTTGAAAGAAACTGTGTTTAGATGTCTAAGATCGCTTTCTTTGATAGGGTAAAATGATTAATCTTTTCTCAATAAATGGAAACAAAGTTCCATTAAAATTTAAAACAATAATATTTGTTACTGTAATATAATACCATTATTATAATGTCATTAACATATATTTCCTTAAAAGTAATTTTAAATTGAATTATTAATAAAGCTAGATCATTAAATTAAGATATGATATTTTTTATAAATATTTTAATATTAATTATTATATAATACGTTAAAATTCATATTTGTGTTTAAATTTGTTTTTTTATTAATTATGATTACATACATTATAGAGAAATGATTATTATTAGTGCATTTACTTTATTCAAATTTATCTAAACATACATCTTGTCTTTCGTGTTTACTTTGAAATTTATTACAAAGCAAAATATTTCAACTAGTTTTTGTTTTCGATTTCTAGTCACAATGATTACATCATATAATTTAAATTTATATTCATTTTAATGGATTGATATGTAAGTATTATTAAGCTGTTTGGATACATTTTTATAATAATTTATTAAATGAAGAACATTAGTTAATCTATTTTGATAATTTTATTAGATAATTTAAGTGTATAAACAGAAACTAAAAATATTAAGACTATTTTACAAATTATTTTACTATCAATGATTAATCTTAAATTCCCTGTTTTTGGATTTTTTTAGGAAGATAATAGCAAAACTTTACGTATTACTGCTGTACAAATCAACAGCATTTCAATAAAAAGTAATATAGTAGTGATTCGAATTTTAGTAAAATATATAATATCTTAAAGTAAGTGTCGAAGTGTAAAACGACTTAACCATACCTTGAGGAAAAAATATATGTATATTTTTAATGCATTGTAAATTTAAGAGTTTCCTCTTTTCCTTTCAAAATAAGCTGTAATAATATTAAGGAAAGGATGTAATAAAGTATTTCAATTTGAGCCAAGTGCAATAAAGGAATAAATTCTTCCTTTCGGAATGGATGGATGATCGTAAGAAAATTGCAAGGAAAGTTTATGTTTTATGATATGTTTTGTTTGTAATTCTGACCTGTCGAGATTAAAGAGGAGAGTATACTGACGTATCCTTTACTGACGTAGAAGTGTAGGACGTAGTATGAAACTTTGGAAAACAAATGGTTTAAATAGGAGCAGCTAAGACGAGAATTTAAGAACTTCATCTAAGAATGGATAAGGCACACAGAAAGCCCCAGAGAAGCCCGACAAAGAAATGGAGTAAGCGGAGTACAATTGCACTGTCCAGTGAGAGCCCTGCATCAATTGCTCTGAATGGAGCTGCAGATGTCCGACAAATAGATGAAGAAGAGATGACAAAGTCTGAAAAGAGATAGCAGAGAGAAAGGAGAAAGCTCATGAGAAATGAGCAAGCCAAGTGAGATGCTGAGCAGTGAGCCAAGTAAGATGCGGAGATATCAGCGTATGGAAATGCAAAGCGGAGAGGCTGAGTAGAGGACGGAAAGTGGATGAAAAAAGAGAATCATCGACACCGGAAAGTGGCGAAGTCTCAGACACCGCAATGCTACTTCTAAAAGGGGTGAGTCTGATCACTCGTTCATTATCTCTCTGATCACTTTGATTATTGTGTAAATATCATAAAAATAATACTTTAATGGATTGATATTATTAAGCTGCTTGGATACATTTTAATAATTTATTAAATGAAGAACATTAGTTAATCTATTTTGATAATTTTATTAGATAATTTTAGTGTATAAACAGAAGTTAAAAATCTTAAGACTATTTTGCAAATTATTTTACTATCAATGATTAATCTTAAATGCCCTGTTTTTGGATAATTTTAGGAAGATAATAGCAAAATTTTACGTATTACTGCTGTACAAATCAACAGCATTTCAATAAAAAGTAATATATTAGTGATTCGAATTTTAGTAAAATATTTAATATCTTAAAGTAAGTGTCGTAGTGTAAAATGACTTAACCAAACCCTGAGGAAAAAATATATGTATATTTTTATTGCATTGTAAATTTAAGAGTTTCCTCTTTTCCTTTCAAACTAAGCTGTAATAATATTAAGGAAAGGATGTAATAAAATATGGCAAATTGAGCCAAGTGCAATAAAGGAATAAATTCTTCCTTTCGGAATGGATGGATGATCGTAAGAAAATTGCAAGGAAAGTTTATGTTTTATGATATGTTTTGTTTTTAATTCTGACCTGTCGGGATTAAAGGGGAGAGTATACTGACGTAGAAGTGTAGGACGTAGTATGAAACTTTGGAAAACCAATGGTTTAAATAGGAGCAGCTAAGACGAGAATTTAAGAACTTCATCTAAGAATGGATAAGGCACACAGAAAGCCCCAGAGAAGCCCGACAAAGAAATGGAGTAAACGGAGTACAATTGCACTGTCCAGTGAGAGCCCTGCATCAATTGCTCTGAATGGAGCCGCAGATGTCCGACAAATAGATGAAGAAGAGATGACAAAGTCTGAAAAGAGATAGCAGAGAGAAAGGAGAAAGCTCATGAGAAATGAGCAAGCCAAGTGAGATGCTGAGCAGTGAGCCAAGTAAGATGCGGAGATATCAGCGTATGGAAATGCAAAGCGGAGAGGCTGAGTAGAGGACGGAAAGTGGATGAAAAAAGAGAATCATCGACACCGGAAAGTGGCGAAGTCTCAGACACCGCAATGCTACTTCTAAAAGGGGTGAGTCTGATCACTCGTTCATTATCTCTCTGATCACTTTGATTATTGTGTAAATATCATAAAAATAATACTTTAATGGATTGATATTATTAAGCTGCTTGGATACATTTTAATAATTTATTAAATAAAGAACATTAGTTAATCTATTTTGATAATTTTATTAGATAATTTTAGTGTATAAACAGAAGTTAAAAATCTTAAGACTATTTTGCAAATTATTTTACTATCAATGATTAATCTTAAATGCCCTGTTTTTGGATAAATTTAGGAAGATAATAGCAAAATTTTACGTATTACTGCTGTACAAATCAACAGCATTTCAATAAAAAGTAATATATTAGTGATTCGAATTTTAGTAAAATATTTAATATCTTAAAGTAAGTGTCGTAGTGTAAAACGACTTAACCAAACCCTGAGGAAAAAATATATGTATATTTTATTGCATTGTAAATTTAAGAGTTTCCTCTTTTCCTTTCAAACTAAGCTGTAATAATATTAAGGAAAAAATGTAATAAAATATGGCAAATTGAGCCAAGTGCAATAAAGGAATAAATTCTTCCTTTCGGAATGGATGAATGATCGTAAGAAAATTGCAAGGAAAGTTTGTTTTATGATATGTTTTGTTTGTAATTCTGACCTGTCGGGATTAAAGAGGAGAGTATACTGACGTATCCTTTACTGACGTAGAAGTGTAGGACGTAGTATGAAACTTTGGAAAACCAATGGTTTAAATAGGAGCAGCTAAGACGAGAATTTAAGAACTTCATCTAAGAATGGATAAGGCACACAGAAAGCCCCAGAGAAGCCCGACAAAGAAATGGAGTAAACGGAGTACAATTACACTGTCCAGTGAGAGCCCTGCATCGAATGCTCTGAATGGAGCTGCATATGTGCGACAAATAGATGAAGAAGTGATGACAAAGTCTGAAAAGAGATAGCAGAGGGAAAGGTGATAAGCTCATGAGAAATGAGCAAGCCAAGTGAGATGCTGAGCAGTGAGCCAAGTAAGATGCGGAGATATCAGCGTATGGAAATGCAAAGCGGAGATGCTGAGTAGAGGACGGAAAGTGGATGAAAAAAGAAAATCATCGACACCGGAAAGTGGCGAAGTCTCAGACACCACAATGCTATTTCTAAAAGGGCGGAGTCTGATCACTCGTTCATTATCTCTCTGATCACTTTGATTATTGTGTAAATATCATAAAAATAATACTTTAATGGATTAATATGTAAGTATTATTAAGGTGCTTGGATACATTTTAATAATAATTTATTAAATGAAGAACATTAGTTAATCTATATTGATAATTTTATTAGATAATTTAAGTGTATAAACAGAAATTAAAAATATTAAGACTATTTTGCAAATTATTTTACTATTATAGATTAATCTTAAATTCCCTGTTTTTGGATATTTTTAGGAAGATAATAGCAAAACTTTACGTATTACTGCTGTACAAATCAACAGCATTTCAATAAAAAGTAATATATTAGTGATTCGAATTTTAGTAAAATATTTAATATCTTAAAGTAAGTGTCGTAGTGTAAAACGACTTAACCAAACTCTGAGGAAAAAATATATGTATATTTTTATTGCATTGTAAATTTAAGAGTTTCCTCTTTTCCTTTCAAACTAAGCTGTAATAATATTAAGGAAAGGATGTTATAAAAATTGGCACAATGAGCCAAGAGCAATAAAGCAATAAATTCTTCCTTTCGGAATGGATGGATGATCGTAAGAAAATTGCAAGGAAAGTTTATGTTTTATGATATGTTTTGTTTGTAATACTGACCTGTCGGGATTAAGGAGGAGAGATTTCTGACCTATACATAGGAGTGTAGAACGTTATATGGAACTTTGGAAAACCAATGGTGTAAAGAGGAGGAGCTAAGACGAGAATTTAAGAACTTTATCTAAGAATGGACAAGGCACACAGAAAGCCCCAGACAAGCCCGACAAAGAAATGGAGTAAACGGAGTACAATTGCACTGTCCAGTAAGAGCTCTGCATCGAATGTCCTGAATGGAGTTGCAGATATCCGACAAATAGATGAAGAAGAGACGACAAAGTCTGAAAAAAGATAGCAGTGAGAAAGGAGAAAGCTCATCAGAAATTAACAAGCCAAGCGAGATGGTGAGCAGTAAGTCAAGTAAGATGCGGGGATATCAGCGGATGTAAATGCAAAGCGGAGATGCCGAGTGGAGGAAGGGAAGTGGATGAAAAAAGAGAATCATTGACACCGGAGAGCGGCGAAGTCTCAGACACCACAATACTACTTCTAAAAGGGGTGAGTCTGATCTCTCGTTCATAATCCCTCTGGTCACTTTGATTATTGTGTAAATATCATAAATATAATAATAATGTTGGAATCTTCTCAATCATTAAATCAAGAATGGTTTAATTATAAATGTAAATATATCTTGTAATGAAGTTAATAAAATAATTTATTAAGTTTTATTGTATTTTTTATTTTGAATTGATCTCTGTCATTCAATTGTTTAAATAATAAATCTGGGTTTTCCTCGAAATTTTCCAAAAATTACTGAGTTCATATCAACAGTAAGTTAAAATTTTTATGAAATTTATATCAATATATCATTGTTGAAGTTTCCTGATTTCAATGCTCCGACAGAACTTTATGCTAAAATTGTAAAAAAACAATTCAACAAATTAGTATTTTATATATTTTTATTATTATTATTTATACTTTGTAAATGGCATGTTTTTGCCATTTACAAAGCAATCGTATTGAAGAGTTACATAATTTGGCCAAATTTTAAAATTACATATACACACGTTGAAAATACAAATTACTCTTAATATTTTAACTTAACGGAGTGAAATAAAAATTACAGAAGATGGAAATAGAATGATTTGTGACATTTTAAAAAATTTGGAACATATAATAAATGAAATCACGATTTAATCATGGATTACAATGTTTGAAAAATAATTATTGAAAAATAGAACGATAATTTATTTGAACTAATTGTTATCAAACCATGTAAAATAGTACATTTTCAAAGTATTTAAATTCGAGATGATTGATGTATTTCGGACCGATAAACGAAAACATACTTTCAGGATTGAATATGATGATGATAAATTACCTTATTGTTGAATGAAAGACTTTACATTTTTCTAATTAATGGTTTGAAAAGGAAAAATCAATAACTTCTGATGATGTAATTGAAATGATATATGAATACGAATTTCCTTATAGAAATGAATTTTGTTCTTGCATTGTTTCTTTATTATATTAATATGAAACTCATTTATTGCAGTTTTTCATTAAAGTGAATCCGTTCTGTTCATTAATTTAAAAAAAAAGTCAAGTTGCCATCAGAAATGTTTTATAAAGAAAGAACGCTGTAAAATGTGTGAATTTTCACAGTGACAATGTGCATATACTACAAAGATATATGATTTTTTCATATTAACTTTTATTATGTTGTCTACAGTGTCATTTATAATGTATTTATATACCATTAAATGATTGTCAATTTAAAGAACAGCAAATATTTTCAAGTATACATATTTGTTTGCGTAACTTTAGTTTTTTAGTTGTATCAATTTTTGTCAATACGAGTGGAATAGAATATTTGTCTTTAAATGTGGAGAAGAATATTTGTCTTTAAAATACACTTGTGATTCCTTGGGAGAATATTGAATCAAAATATTCAGTTCAGATATTTTCATATTGTAACTTAAATTTGAATTTAAATAATTCAGTAGACCTTAACTCTATCCCCAGTCGCTTTTGTAGAGAAAATATAGCATGCTAGACAATCTTGTCTCATAGGTGCACTTGAAAACAAGCATACAATGTAAGCGATAATTATTAAGCTATCTGCTCAAACTACAAGAATAGCATAATAGATCATTGTTGTTTACTTGAATTACATTGTGATTGTGATACATCATTGTGATTTACTTGTTAGACAGTTGCAATCAGCGCAATTTAAACAAAGCTTAATATGATTTCAGTAACTTTGTCTCTAAATCATACATGTTTTTGTTGCGGTAGAGACGGACATCCAATAGCCTGATATGGCACTTGTTAATAAATGGTTAGTTTGCACTTTCATTATCAACATTTCAATTGTTGAGTTACAATTAAGAAATACGGTGAAGAAAAATTATTACACATATTTGATATTGCAATTTGTGATACTTCATAGTTGATATTGCAATTTGTGATATTTAATTGTTGATATTGCAATTTTTTGAACTATTGCTTGATTTCCTTCCAAACTTCTTTAATTGAAACATGAATAAGCCATTGATAATGTCGTAAAACAATCATTTTATTATAGCTCTTGTTGTTATGAATTAATGTCATAACACACAGTGCAGTATTGACAGTGTGTGCAGTACAGATAAATTTCCTGTGAATACAGCAGTTTCAGCCAAATAATACAATAACAATTCATTTCTGTAATCGAAAACGGGCTTACGGAAGTTACAGTTGAATTATTCTCAATGTATTATATTGTTCTCAACGTATCATACTTAAACATAACATTTCAGCATTATTAATCAACTAGCATTTGAAAAGTACAATTTAAAAACAGTTTGGTCTTTAATTGTGAGCATTTTCTTGATAATTTTTAAAAATAACAAGGTGTGTCATAGAACACTAAGAAATACTCAAAAGTCTTATTGATTTGGTGAAGGTCTTTTATAAGTATAGTAAAAATTTGAAATTCTTTTAACTGAAACTTATTAATATTTATCCTTACTTAAAATATTTGCGATAAATATTTTAATTTTATTTAAATATTTGCAATAAAAATTTCCGATAAATATTTTAATGCATTTATTTAAGAATATATTATGAATTTTTCAAATATTTCAAATAATTATATAGTATTTTCAAAAATTTTAAATAATTATATTGAAAATTATAAAGTAATGAATAAAATGAGTATTAATGAAATAAAGAATACCAAGAAATATGATTAACGAATTTGTGTGTAAAATTGTTCTAATGTTAATCTCAAACCGTCAAAAGACAATTCTAGCTATAACTTCAAAATTGAATTTATAAATGGCAGGCAGAAATACCACATTATATGAGGAAAAATAGTATAGTAATTTAAGAATATTTAGTTTGTTTAAGAAATGTAATTATATATTCTTACTGATTACAGTTTCTTGTGTCCAAATAATGTGAAATTAGTATATTTAAAAATTAACTATCATTATGTAGATTCATTCAAAGGACACAATAATAGTAATAATACTACATAATTGTTACATTGTAACGTACAGTTAAGTTTAAGTTAATTTTCGATTTGGTTTTTTATTCTCAAGTTTTTCAAATGTTAACTAATTTGATATTAATCTATTTTTTGCTGTCCTTACTTATCTTTTACAAATCAGAGAAGTTAGATCAATTTCAGAATGTTATTAACTACCAAAAATGCATATTCATAGGGGGACTGGATATCAAGTCTCTATTAGAAAGTAAGATGCATTGCTGAATATGATCCATTTGTTATTTCTGAAATCCCAATTAATGAAAACGCTGACAATAAAGAAGTTAATTAAGAAAAGAGAGAAAATAAGAGTAGAAAATATCATCTGTTTGTTGTGGTGAACTCGGTAATTTTAGAAAACTCCGAGGAAAACCCAGATTTGTTATTTAAATAATTGAAAGACAGAGATCAATTCAAAACAAAAATACAATAAAACTTAACAATTTATTTTAGCAAATTCATTACAAAGGTATTTACATTTATAATTAAAACATTCTTGATTAAACAATTTACCAAAGATCAGACTCACCCCTTTGAGAAGTAGTATTGTGGTGTCTGAGACTTCGCCACTCTCCGGTGTCGATGATTCTCTTTTTTCATCCACTTCCCGTCCTCTACTCAGCATCTCCGCTTTGCATTTCCATTCGCTGATATCTCCACATCTTACTTGGCTTTCTGCTCAGTATACCTCTTTTCAGACTTTGTCACATCTTCTTCATCTATTTGTCGGACGTCTGCATTCCCATTCAGGACAGTCGAGGCAGGACTTCTCCAGACCAGTGCAATCATATTCCGTTTACTCCTTTTCTTTGTCGGGCATCTCTGGGGCTTCAGTGTGTGAGGGCTTTCTCTGCCTCGTGTGTCAGAGGGACTTCTGTGTGTGAGGACTTTCTCTGCCTCGTGTGTCAGAGGGACTTCTGAGAGTGAGGACTTTCTCTGCCTCTCTTCCATTCTTAGATGCAGTTTTTAAATTCTCATCTTAGCTCCTCCTCTTTACACCATTAGTTTTCAAAAGTTCCATTTAACGTCCTACACTCCTATGGGATAGGTCAGAAATCTTTCCCCCTTAAGGTCAGATTTACAAACAAAACATATCATAAAACATAAACTTCCCTTTCAGTTTTCTCACGATCATCGATCCCTTCGTATAGGAAGAATTTATTCTTTTATTGCACAAGGTTCCTTGTGCAAGTTTTTATTGCATCCTTTCCTTTATACTATTACAGCTTAGTTTGAAATGAAAAGAGGAAACTCTTAAATTTAGAGAGCAATAAAAATATACATATCCATTTTCTCAGGGTTGGGTATGTCGTTTTACACTACGACACTGTTGTCCAAAGACTTGTTCACCATAAGGCAGGAGTTTGTCTTGTCTCCATGTCTGTTAGTGTTACTTGGGAGTATTGGAGTGAATTTCTAGACTTGAGTGACCCTACCAGGAATGTAATACTCCTAACGTACATTACTCACTCATCCCAAGAATACTATTGTGCCATAATAAGGCCACTACTAGAATTAAGGGGGATAAGATTGTAAGGATGGATGGTGACTGTAGTTTTGCAAATGGGGTAGAATTTTGCCACTATCAAAGGAATTTCTTTTAAGGTTGCAGTCTATTGTAAATAAAAGAAACATCAGTACCATGAGATTAATCAATCCCATCCACGTTGAATAGAATATGAGATTGCTAATTTTTCAATTGATAATTCAACTTTCCATCACTCAGAATTTTTTCTGAAGAATACAAAATCTTTCAAATAAATTAAAAATGTTCATAAAAGAGACATAATGCAGAAACATTGGTTTATCTTGCTTATTTTTAATGAAATGTTGACAAGCGTTATATAATATTTTCTGAACTAGATGTGTATGTTGTACACCATTAGTTTGTATGTACAGTTGTGAAATTTTTCTTACAGTTGCTTTTAAATTTTATGGGATTTCGGAAAGTGTATTTTATCTGAAAGAATATATGCAGTAATCATAACTCCAATCATTGCCATGATTTCCTCAATAGGTCTATCATAAGAAAATGCATAATTAAACAATATAAAAGTAGGCTTAGTTTCTGTTTTCTTATTTTTTGAATTATTTTAATTTTTTTCTTTTTAAAGAATTCTCAATAAAAAAAAACTCATAAAAGGTTATAAAAGTATTTAATTCATAGAAGGATATTTATATCCCCATTAATATTTCAAAATCTATAAATTATAAACTTTATGCTTAAGATGATATCATATACTTTTACGAAGTACTAATTAATTTTACATTTACATGTATTTATGTTACATTAAGTAATTACAATTTTTTTATTGTTATATAAACTTATTCTTACTTTTAGTTCTTTAATTTTTCTTGTTTAAATTTTTTATTCAATACATTGATTTTCTTAAAATCTAAAATCTATGAAACCAATTTTCATAAATTTTAGTTTCGTAAATAACGTTAATGTACAGAATAATTCAAAATCTTTTTTGTTAGATACATTTCATATTTTTTTGGAAGATTTGTGAAGAACATCGATATAATGACTAACAAAATGATATTTACAAAAATCATAAAAGATATGTAAAGAAAGATTATAAACCTCCCTTAAATAAGCTGATAGTTTACAATATTATTATTATCTGTAAAATGTATGTTTTGTTCCTTTATATTGATAATGGAATTTTTTCAGTATTCAAAATGCTACATTAAATAAATTTCTGTTACATATATCTCTTGTAACATGTTTCCTTGTTTCTAACAAACGCATAACACATTATCTCGATTATAAAAGAATATAAAGAAACCACTACCATATGATAGATTTAAAATGATGTATAAGTTTGTATCACACATTTTTTTTAAAGTTTTAAATCATATTCTCGAAAGTAATGGAAAATGTGTTTCTAGGAACAGCGTTTACAAATGTTAAGTAAAATGATATATAATATACGAATTACTGTGTTCTTTCTCTAATATAACAATAACTTAAATAATCTGAAATGAAATTTTTTTAAAAGAATTAGTACTACTTTATTGAAAACTAAAGAACATTTCACGGAATAAAATAAATGTTGATAAGAAACTTCCATATTGTTAGAGTTATAAGTATTTTGATTGATGACGAAATAAACTCAAAAGAGGATACTAATTAAAGGACAACTCAATTTTGCTTTTTCAGTGGCCAGTAATTGTCATCTCACAGAAATGCCTCATTGGCTTATGCTTTTATTTTCATTTTTTTTACTTTTTACATAAATAAATCTACTTATTTTTCCTAAGATTTTTTATTATGATTTTAATCATATGAATACAACAATGAATTTTGAAGAACATATTTTCATTTTCTAGGAAACCTAATAAAATTGCACCGATAATCCTGAAATATGATATTATCAACATTTCTTGGGAACCATTTTGGCTGCACTGGTTATTAATAGTTATAGATTTTAGAAATTTGTAACATTGTCATATCTGTATCACAAATATTCTAAAATATTATTCATCAATGTCATTCGTAATGCCTAAAGTGTGCTGGCGTTTGCTGAGAATTTGTAAATACCGTCAACAAACATGAGCCCGATATATGTTTTCCACAACCCCTGGTAACATTTAATTTTAAATTAACGTTAATCCTAAAAAGAATTGTTAAATAACATCATTATTTGAATTCTGTTTGCTACATTTAAGTATCAGTATTTACTGATGTGAATCTTTATATGGTTAAATGAAATTCCACTTGATAGAAAAATTGGAGAAAAATCAAATCACTTAATTTTTTCATTTATTAATTTATGACGAGCTGATTATTGTAAGCATTATTTATAGTAATCTTTTATCTTCTATAGAAATTAATGTAAAATATAAAAAAAAATCATAAATTCTTTGTAAAAACTTTTATGAAATTTACTCTCATTAAGTTAATTAACTCATATTAATAAGACGGAAGGTACAAATTAAGTATAAAATGTGAAACTGTTAATTTATTAGATATTCTAAACACTTATTGTAATTAATTATACATTGAATCACAATAAAAATGTGATATATAAAAACTTTGAGCAGAGAATATTTTAACCTGCTATATGTCATTTTACGCTAAAAGTTAAATAAGCAAAAAATTAATTTTAGAAAGCAAGGAAAGTCAAAAAATCTTCTTCATCGTAAACTTACAAATGTTTTCAGTAAATTGCTGGTATTGTGTAATAAAGAAATATTTTCGATTATTAACTTTATTAATAATCTGCTAACACTATATTCCAATTATCTAAAATTTTATATGATTTCTATTTTGTCAATCCATTATCATTCTTTGGAAACTGAGATACAACATGTTGATTCACTAAGAATGGGGGTGAGGTTTATGAATTATAATTTTGTAAGGTTTTATTATTATCAAATATTGAAAGGAATAATACATAAAAAATTATAAGGTTCCCTTAATTGTATTCCAGAAAAACTGGCAAAATATTATTTATTGTTTGTACTTTATTATTAAAGATTTATTATATCTCTGTATTGTTATACAATTTGTATATCTTTAATAATATCAATATTTTAATAAGTAATTCCAAAAATATATTTTTAATGATATATTCTCATTTGAATATTTGTAATCACAGAGATCATTCAAACATATTTTCAAGTATTTGACACTAAATATTTACTACAAGTAAGGTAACACAGGTCATCCAGATTATTTAAATCTACAGATGAACACCGATACATGGAAAGTATTTTATAATCACTTACACGCTTCCTTTTTGAATCCCATATTAATCAATTAGTTTGAAGTTTTTTTAAATCTAATCTTTCAGAGTTAAAAAAATCTCTAAAAATACACCAAACAATAAAGAAATCATTAACTAAAATTTAAATCTTATAGAAGTATTTAATATCATATCAAGTCAGTAATTTTTGGTGTACTTAGGATAGTTCTTGAGTGTTTAACTATTATATAGTTATTCTACCTACTATTTGAAAAAAATAAAAATATTGCAATAATTGATAACTCTCATTGTGTGTAAGCGATTTTGGTAAAAAATTCTCCCAAGAAAATAAGCCTTCTAAACTATTTAAAATAAATTAAAGCCTTATGTAGCGACGTAAGAAAATGGAAGTTAAAACAAAACAAACATTTATTACATTACACATAATTAAGATTAGATACAAAAGAAAACACTTAATAATTATAAAATAAAATCAAGGTTACATAGTACCAGGGTGGTACAAAAAAAAAACGTATTTATGAACCGGATGGTTCTTCCTTGCCATTTCTCACATCACTCTCCTCATCTCATTCGATGTTGTTTGTTAATCTATTGGGCAGCAGCGCCATCTACTGTCAATATTGTTAATATCGGTCTGTTACACTTAGAAATAATTTATTTCCAAAATCTTAAGCGGTTTTAATTAAATTCCTCACACTTAATCGTCTTTAAAAATATGATTATTTATAGAAGTTAATCAATATTTTATGCAAAAATGTATGTGCACATAAATGTTTTCTGAAAGATGATTAATAAACACAAAGTTTTCAATTCTATACTTTGTAATTTTGTTTATTTTTCAATACACATTTTAAGGCAATGTAGTTTATTTTTAAAAAAAAATATGTGTGGTGTGTGTGTGACTCATTCATAAAAATATGAAGAGAACACTTTCTAATTTTGATGTTACCAATTCTATTATGTAACATTAATTAACTTTAAGCATATTAATAAGAAGCATCGAATGCACAATTTATAATTATCTCACATTAATTAGTTATAGGATTAAAAACAAGCTAATATAGTTTCAATTTAGCTGAAATAATAATATACATTTTAAAAGAAGAGAAAAATACCACGTTATCAATTAAAAACATAAATCACTTTAATAACTGTAAAACTTTTTATTATAAGTGTATATAAAAATTTTAATATAAGTCCTTTATTTTATGATTAATAGATTATTTAGATTTTTATTGAATTCATGATAAAACCTAATATATGAAGTATAAAAATAAAGCAAAAAATTTTAACTAATTTATAAAAATTATTTCCAAATTATTAACTATTAACAATTTGGAAATGTAGCGTCAACCATATGAATAATTGAATTTTTTTTCATCACTGGATTATATATCAAAATAAAGCATTTCGTAATCTCATTGTTAATTTTGAAAGATCAATCAGGTAGTTTACAATTCATTCAAATTTTAAATTAACCGAAAGAGGTAACATTTAAAATTCACTGATCTCCAGAATTTTAGTTGTGACACGAAAATTTTAAGGAATACTCAAATGGAAAATTTCCTTTAAGAAGTATCATATTCTAAGAAAAATATCTCCAGAGTTATTCTTGTATCCCAGGTTTATTAAGCTGCTGAATATAAGTGAAAATAATATATCTTTTCTGCGTTGCAATTTCATTAAAATGTTTTAAAACTTTGGTAATGAATTCTGAGAAAATTCAATTTACTCTTATTTTATTTTATTATTTTATTGTTTCATTGATTAAATATTTAAAAATTGAATACTCACTGATGATTTTTAAGGAATAAATAATTACAGTATGCATGTATCGCCCTTTAGTAATATTTCACTTTATTATATTTCTTTAACTTTGGCAAACCGAATATGCTTCATGATTGTATAATATATTTCATGGAAAATTTCATAAAACTAATATATGATACTTTTGTGATCAATGTTTTTATTTTAATTGTTATGAAAAATAGATATATTGAATTTCATTTTATATCTTGCAGGTATAACGAATTATAAATACAAGTATATCTAATTAATATATTGAAATTCATAAATCTAGCAATTTTTAGACTAACTTGTTTCATTTCTAAAAAGTTTTGATTTCATTGCATAGAAGTAACATTAGTTTAATAATGAAATCATTAAAAATACTATTAAGTTATTGTATATATTTTACAAAATGTTTTGTTTTTTAAAAGTGAATTACATTTCAAAAGAAAATTACATTTGCTTCTTTGATATAAATAAAATAGTGGGATATGTTATAAAAATAATCAAGTAATCAATAAGTAAAAGGATTTATATTTTTTGGCTTAATATTTGCTTTTATTTAATAGAAATTAATTTAAAAAATTGAATTTTTAAGAAACAATAGTAGAAAAGAAACAAAATTAGAGTGTTTTTTCTACACTTGATGAAACATATATATGCTATTAGAATTGAAATGCTTACTACACATGAACATATTTTGCTTTTACATCACATTTAAATTATTTTCTTAGATAGAAAAAAGTATTTCCATTTACTTGAAGAAATTTTTTCTAAGGATGACTTGAAAAAATGATTACTCTCATTTTTTGGAATTAAATTCCAGATAGTATCAATTTGAATAAATTGTTAGAGTGTTTCCATTATGTTAGTTTTTACGCAATGCATTAATAATGATGGATTAGCATAAAACTTATTTCATACCGAATTCATTTCTAACGCTGAAATATATATTTATATATGTGAATGTTGTATTTCATTCAAAGATACAGATGCATTCATTTTATATAAGATTGCAATTTTTCTTTTAATCAATTTTGTATATTAAATTTTAAATATAAGTAAAATACATAATACAGAAATATCTCTTATTTGAAGTATTTAGCTTCTATATATAGAGTGTAAATATATTGAAGCAATTTATGTTGTTTTATTTCTGCATACAACACACACACATAAACACACACACACACACACACACACACACATAAACACACACACACACACATAAACACACACACATAAACACACACACACACATAAACACACACACACACATAAACACACACACATAAACACACACACACACACACACATAAACACACACACACATAAACACACACACACACACACATAAACACACACACACATAAACACACACACACACACACACACATAAACACACACACACATAAACACACACACACACACACATAAACACACACACACACACACAGAAACACACACACACACACACACACATAAACACACACACACACACACAGTATTCATTTTTAAATAACCTTCATTCATTTTGTTTTGATTTCATTGTTTTTTGAAAGAATAATTGTATGTATATGATTTGTTTTAAAATATATAGTTAATATAGTGTTTGAATTAAACTCAACTGACTTGCTTAACGACTGTATTATTATTGACTAATCTAATGAATGTATTATTAAATAATCTAACAATGGTATTGCTATTAACTATTCTAAAGATTTGTATTACGCCCATTTTGCATAACTTATCAACATCACTGAACATCAATTAAACTCCGTCAGAATTTTTTCTCTGTATTTGAAAATAGACTTCTGATATGAAACAGAACTACGTATTTCCATTCCAAGGTAAGTACAGAAAAGCATACTGTTGCTATAACAACTACTACATATATCTAAATAGATCCAAGATATTTTCATGGCTGTAGATCTCATTAAATTAATACTAATAATTCTCAAGATATACTGCATTTTTTTAAACCTCTGGCAACTAAAATTTCACTCTAATTTAAAAAAATAAAATTTTAGTCATAGAAAATATTAAAAAAGAAAATATTTACTTATTTATTATATTTAAATCATTTTAGATTTATGCAGTTGCAAAACATATTTTTAATCAAATAATTTTAATATTGGACAATACATTTTCACTCACATAATTTTTTAATCGCATCATAATGATTATAAAAAGATTGAGATGTTATACACAATATAGAAAAATATATTTATCAAGATGCACTGAAACTGTCAAAAATTCATGAAATACTCTATTAAATTATTTGTTTTTTAAAGTTGTTATTTTTCTCAGAATTATATTTATTAACATACAAATTCTTTAATTGTAATTCATAGAGCATAAGTAATAGCAAATGTCATGAATATAAAATGTGGTAATTAAAAATATTACATAATTCTTCATTTTGAAAAAAAAGGTAATTATCAATATTTTTGCTTTTAATTTTAAGTTTTTTTGTGTATATTATCTATCAAATATAAAAAAAATAAATGTTTTATTAATTCTTTCAGTATGATGCATTAAAAGCGGCTTATTTTCCTTTATCGATACCTATCATAAACATTTATTTTTTACCTAATACTGCAAACCATATCACAATTCTAGATATGAAAGAATTTTACAATTCGATGATTTTCAGGAATGTGATTATACTTTGCTGAATGTATAATATTTCAGCATAATATAATTTTCAGTATCACATCTTTTTTACCCTTTAATATGTTTTCACCTGGAACTGGTATTCTATGAAAAAGTTACTCTATGTAATTACTATTACTCTTTGATTAATATTATGCTATAATGCATTGGTGGCTAATACGTTGACCACGGTAGACCAGTCGACCATGAAGACATTTTAGGTAATCCGAGTGACCATCCCAATTATGACCTCATTTGTTAAGAATTTAATTTATATGACATAAAATTAATCAATTATCTAAAATAAAAAATTACTACAATTTGCACTTAGAGACCTTAAACAAACTATGCAAAGTAATGCAATGAATTTGTCGTTTTACAGTGGAGAATTAAATAGAAACAACTTGACAATGTGGGATTCTTATATTATATCCAGTAGCCGGCAACGTTGTTAGTCGACTAGACTACCTGTCACATCCGCCCGTTTAGTTTCAGTTTTCAGTTAATCATCTTACTTTGCTGGTCGCTCGCTTTCTACCGCATTGATACAATAATTTATTTCAACAACCCTGCCAAAATAACTCATCCAGATACTAGTGCTAAGAGAAGTAAAATATTATCTCAATGAATGGAAATATGATTTCTTTTTTGTTATAGTGAAGGAATAATATGTTTGCCTCATATGTAACTCAAGTGTGGCACTACCAAAAAAAGCAATTCGTCGAAAGACATTTTAAAACCATGCATTTAAAATCGCTACAGACTTTGTAATCGACAGTGAACTTTGAAAAATTAAATTGCATAAGTTAAAGTCAAATTCGTATTTAAAGCAATTGTTATACACGAGCCCAGTCACCAAAGCTACAGCAGTAACATTGGTGTCATTCAAAATTACAGAAGTTTTGATAAAGCGTTAGAAACCATTAAAAGATGGAGAATTGATAAAAGTTGTTGTTGCATTCCTCCGAGGTCAGCAGTGCTAGATCAGGTCCATGAGCTCGTACACCTTTTGTGAGTCCAGTAACATAAATTGATAAAAGTAGCTTTCTGTATAGTGAGAGAAGTGCTTTTGTACGATTTTAAAAACAAATCTTAAATAATATCGTCAATAAATAATATTTCTTTGTCGTGTAACACTGTGATGCAACGGATTGAAATTATGAATAATAATCCGGAAGATTTATTAAATGACGATTTAAAAGCTTGTAACTTCCTATCACTTCAATTTGATGAATCTACAGATATTAGTGACATTGCACAGTTATGCATTTTTGTGAGAATTGTTTTCGAAGATATGACTTCAAAAGAATTAAAAACTATAGTTCCAAGTTGGAAGAAACTAAGTCAGAGCACGGCAAACTCTTATTACACACAGGCATGAGGTGGCTACTCCATAGCGGATTTTTGAAAAGATTTCGTATAATGGTGCCAGAAATAAAAAAATTTCTTAATAAAAAATAAAAGAAGGGATAAATTACTAAATTGGAAGATGAGAAATGACTTATGAAACTAGTTTCTTCTGCGATATCACTGCACTTAACGACTTAAGCCTAAATTTACAAGGAAAGAATAAATGTTTGACAGAAATGATGAGCACAATTATAAAATTCAAAGAAATGATAAAAAGGTTTGCGTCTCATATAAGAAAACATAAATTGAGAAACTTCAAAAACAATAAGTCCATCCATTATCCAAATCAAGACTTCAAAGATTTCGTCGATCACTTAGATGTTTTGATTAAAGAATTTGGAAGAAGATTCACTGACTTAATTGGATTGGAAAATAACTAAATTTTATGACATTTCCATTGCATGAAAATGTTAACATTTATAGAGTACCTGAAAATTAGGACATTTAATAGATCCCACATCAGTCACGGTCGAGGATGAAATTATAAAATCAAGATGTGATATGTTTCTTAAATTCAGAGCATCTAGCCATACTGATTCTTGGAAATTAAATTCTGAGGAAATGTTTCAAATATTTAGAAATTGATTTTGTATTTGAAATTATACTTTGGATCAACGTATCTTTGCGAATCTGATTTTTAAACCATGAAAGCCTTACAACCAAACATTGGTTGCGTTTAACAGATTAACGTTTAATTTCGTGTTTACGCATTGCAATAAGCTCAGATCAGCCATAATATGATAAACGTGCCAAAATATATACACATAAACAGTGTGAAATTTCACTCTTAACGAACTGAATAGGATAGTCAGTATTTGATACCTAAATACTTTGATTATTATAGTCAGCAAAGTTTCATTTTTAAATATTAATATTAAGTTTTTTTTAATAAAAACTATATACAATTTACGATTTCTTCTTACAACCAAAAATACATATATTAGCATGTACGTTGCGTTAATTTAGCTCTGCCATTGGTAGACCAAGATTCGATTTTTTAAATGTGGAATAGACCACGAATCCCAAAAGTTTGGCCACTACTGCTATAATGACCTTTCAGTAGCTGGTGACATTTTGTAGTCTTTTTAATATTTGAGCGACTGCCAAATTTTGAAATACACTTTTGATAATATAGGTATCAGTTTCTGATAAATTTTGACAGTTGAGAAGAAAATTTTTGAAGCAATTTTATTTGCAGAATGTAGCGAATTTCATTTGAAATATACAGAAATGACCTGATAAGTTCTTTATGGCAGTCATAGATTGATTTTTATATAAATTAATATCCTATAAATGATTTATAGTTTAATAAATTTTATTATTTATTTTTAAAAAAAGTATCTGCAAAGCATTTTTAATAATATGCTATTCATACATGAAGTGCTATTATGATTTTTTTGATAAGCTATTATTCCTTTAAATACCACATATCAGCATTTAAAGAAAATTGTAAATCGAAGGAATATTAAGAAGCAGAAAAATTAAGCGCAATTTTAACAGATAATTAATTTTTGATATTTGGAATACATTAATTTAAAATATTTAAAAATATTTTATGTAAATTGAGTTATGTGATAATTGTTTGTTCATATTACATTTAGATCGCACTCAACAGAAAATTCGTTATGTTTCTCAAGTACTTCCAAGCCCACTAATTTTAATTTTTGAAATTTAATAAAAAATATTAAATTAATTTTTGCAGGAACATCGGATCAACTGCAATGGATAAATCGGGAAAACTACTAGGGCTATTAGAATTGAATTTTCAACATATTTCTTATTGGTCTTCAAATGTTTGAAGCATTAAAAACCAGTTTGTCAGATAAAAAAAATCCGCCAAAAAATCAGCGAACTCAGAATTTTGCATACTGGATAATACGGCACCCGTGCCAGATATAAAATATGTTTCCTTGTAAAATTTATTTATTGGTCATAAACATAAGTGAATCACTATAATTATATAAACATCAGTCAAATAATAGATATTTTAGTCTATTTATTAATTTTTTTTAAAAAATCAAATACTTACAAATATTTCAATTTAGATTTTGAAATGAATGTCTCTTTCTTATATTAACATTTTATGTGAACTAACATCCAAGAAGTATAAAACGTATTAAATTCATCAAAACTACCGATAAAAAAGGTCATTTTTCTGTTGTTTCATTTATCATTCATTATCCTTCAATCATACTTCAGCTTCTCAATCATACTTCAGACAATCATACTTCAGACACATTATGTCAGCTGACATCATGCTTTTGTTCTCTTTCCTGTCAATCTAACATAATATTCAGAAACGCCCAAACCAAAACACAAACCAATAAATAGAAAAAGTAGATATTCTTTTATACTAATTAAGATATAACTTCATATATTTCTAGTGCATGAATATTTCATAACTGTTATATGTGTTTAAACTATATTATCATTATCTGAGCACAATATATATTAAATAAAATAAATTCTGCTTAGAAAATTAAAAAAAAAACGTATTTAAAAATCGAATAATCTCAACTACAAAAAATAATATATTGTTTCACAATTTTCAATAATTTTTATGATTGATATGTTACTCTGCAACAGTGTCTAAGAAATTGAGGGGTAAGAAAATCATTGTGAAAATAATGTAAGATTTATATCCAGAATTAAGAAAAAATTTGAACATTTGCTTTTAATATTGTACCCTTTTCTTCATTTTTTCATAACTTTACATTTAAAATATAAACAAATTGAAATATAATTGCGTAACCAAAATATATTTTAAGTAATACAAAAAGAATAATTTTGTTTATTTATGAACTGTATAATTTTAGATAATAGACAAATTGTCTGACTATTATATAACATAACATAAATGAAAAACTTATGATGAAAATTAATGTTTATAAGTGCTATTGAATTATTTAGCATAATTTGTTTTGACATTAACAAGTTATATTTTGAACAGGAAGGCCAATTAAACTGAAAAATCTATAATTCAAGCTATTACGCACCGATGACCAAGATAGGATTCGAATCTCGAAGTGTTTAATCTATGGTCAGAGTGCTAACTATTAAAACTCGTTTAATTTAATGCGCACTCAAAGCACTATTTTACTACATTTAAGTACATTAAATATTTTTCAAATCCTTTATAAAATTCAAGTTAAATTAAAAGTTTGTGCAAATTCTGGTACCTTAATATGACAGTGTTTAACTGAAAGTGAAACTGAAGTACGGCATGCTCTATAGATTTCAGATTTTGGTTATTTCAATAAAGTAAATATGGAATTGTTAGCATAATTTCTTATTCCTTTAAGATACAAAATACTTTTAACTGTTATTTTTTAAATAGATAAAAATTATTTTTTGCTTTTGAAAAAGACCTAAACTAGGGGAAATACATGAACGAAACGTTCCATATAAAAAATTACGAAAGGTTTTATTGGATTTGTTTTGATTAAAAATTTAAATAATTAAAGATATTCATCAGTATGAATTTTTCATAGTGACTTTTGCAAATGAGCAAAACAGTTTGAATTTTTTCTTAAACATTAAGCAAATCTTTTCAAAAAAAGTAAACAACTTTTTTAACTTGAATGGAGAGTTAATCTGATTACTTAATTTTTCTGATTGATACTTTTCCTCAAATAATACATTGGTTTTACTTCTCAATATCTAACAAGAAAACCTATATTTCATTAGAGATTTTT
Organism: Latrodectus elegans; assembly: GCA_030067965.1. Classification (NCBI taxonomy): domain Eukaryota; kingdom Metazoa; phylum Arthropoda; class Arachnida; order Araneae; family Theridiidae; genus Latrodectus; species Latrodectus elegans. Next base: position 77,041,486 of record CM057816.1, on the reverse strand, counting down.
TGTATTCTCATTAAAATTATATGACTGAATGCATTTGTTAAGCTCTGATATTGTCATTACATTTTACTACCAAAGAGAATATTTTATTCATCAATCTCTTAAACAGCATAACATATTATGATAGAATTCTTTGTAATGCACACATAACTTGAAAGCAAGCATACCAAATCTTCATTTGCAATGTTCATAAAACTTAGAGTAATGTTTTGAAACTAATTGACAACTTATAACTAGCCTTATAAAATCACAGCAACTTTCTTTAATTTAGCTTTTAGTTAACTATATAAATAAACTATATAAAATCTGAACAATTTTCTTTTTCAAGCTCTTACATCAATTTACTAATAAAACACAAAATTCATTCTTTACTGGAAGAATTACAAGCTGAGATCCACATTATTTTGTTATTTACTGTTATCATTACTGATAATTAATTATATACTAGAATAGCATACTAGATTTAATTTCTAGTATGCTATAGTAGTATTAATTAATTATATACTACTATAGCATACTAGAAATTATTTTCTTTAAAACAATATATTAATGTATTGAAAGAGCAATCTGTGAAACATGCTCGGATTAATATTATTTGATAAATGACAAATACATTTTTTAATTTATTTTGTGCTTTAAAGTTTGACAGTTTGATGGCACAGGTGCCGTATAATACATGAATCAAAATTCTGAATTTTTTTGGCGAAGAAGAAATGTTGCATAGATTACGTATCATTGACTTGAACGATGACGTACATTCTAGGGTTATCAAAATAGAATTTTTATCATAATTCCGATAGGTCTTCATATGTATGACGTAATAAGAATGAGGTTGCCAGATACGTAAGAAAAGCCGCCAAAAATAGTCTATCTCAGAATTTGGCATCCTGCATTATACGGTACCTGTGCCAATTTGACCAATTTTATTTATTAATGACGTGACTGAGCTTATTATCTGGTAAGAATATTTGAAAACAGTTTCTGGTATAACTCATATTTCAAATACAATACTATCAATTGTTTGCAGCGTTAATAATAAATTTTAAACTTTCTGAATTTTCAAAATACACGTATCAGTAATACTAATAAATTCTATTAATGCAAATAAATACTAATGAAATTCAAATGATCAAAAAAATTAAATTTTAAATAATATTTTATTTTAATTAAACATTGCCATTTTATCATACTCAACATTATCATTTTTTCAAAAGAAATTCACTAAATTTATCTTAAACAGAAAATGCATTTGTTCGATGAATTTACAAAAGATAAAACAAAAAGTGATCAGGAATCGTGCTTTAGTTATTCTTAAACATCATTTTATTCTTACAGTAATCATAAAGGGACCTTATAACAGGGAAATGTCCAGTTCTTAGAAAACAAAATGAAAAGTAAAGAGATTTATGCTTTAAAGGATTTTATCCATGCCCGAACAAAAGAGGGAACCTATTTTTGCAAATTGATCTTGAATCCCTTGGACTGTTAAAAAAATATTCTGAGTTTGTGTACATTACGCAGACTCAAAATATCCTTCAGAATCTTCAGCAACTATTCCCTATTTTTTTCCCTAAGAAGTCAGCAATTCTTCGTATGTGTCAATATTTGTCCCTTTCATCACTTTAACCATGTTAAAGAAGAAAGAGATTTTTTTTTCTCATATAGCCAGGAGTACTACCATATACCTGAAAAAATCTTTCTCAAATGATGACACGAGAAAAAGTTTACCTTCCTTTCTTGCCAGTAAAGTTTCCTTAAACGAAAAAATTCGAGTGAATTCTTTGCCGGTCTAATGAAATGCAACAATAACAGCATCATTATTTTAAAATAGAGTTTGTTTTATAACAATGAAAATTCACTTATGCGAATTAATAATATACTTTATATAGGAAAATGTGCATTAATATATTAAATATTATGTTTATGTGTTAATTTTAAGTATTATGTTTTGAATGTAAGTATTTTTTTTAAATTTAAGATATTATGAAATATAAATAATAATGTTTCATAAATTCTGTTAGATTTATGCTTACATTAAATCAATTTTACAAATCAAACTATGCATTGAAAATATTTTGTTTAAATGCTTGACGTAAATGTGTAATGCGTTTAAATAATTGTTTGGGATAAATGCTAATAAAGTCCTTTTTTAATAATCATATGTATTTGTATTATTCAATTCTAATCAAAAAATATTTTTTCATCAAAATTTGACAATATTATTTATAGTTTATTTTTCAAAAACACATTATAACCAAAAATACTAAATATGATGCTATATCAAAAAACTTAGGAATAAGGAAAATTTTTTTATTATTTTCATTATTTTAATGAAAAATTAACAAGTATATATTCTTAGAGAATAAGCAATTTTTTTTTAATAGTATCCTCATATTTAATGAATGTTTCTGTATTATTTAAAATAAAGTTTCTTATAAAAATAAGGAAATAAAGTTTTGCTTAAATTCAATAAAAAGAGTCTTCCGTATCTTCAATTTACGTTAACAACATTTGAAATGTATAAAGTGTATGTAAGTAACTTTTGTTTAATAAATTAGTAACATTATTTTTTAAATTGCATTTTAGTTATAATTCTTAATTAAATATAATGATTGAAATAAAATGTATTCATTTTTTCAATTGCAATTACTAAAGTGTTTATTGCCCATCAATAAATATTTTTGATCTCAATTACCACATCAAAAAATTAAAAATATATATTTTAAAATTCGATTAATATATTAATTATATATCAATTTAAATTGCATAACAGCAAATATTAAAGCTATTATATCAAATTAATGATCTACACTTCGGATTCTAATGTGCCATGTAATATAGTATTCAAAGATTTAAACACTAAGACATAGGAAATAATAACGCAATTTAGTTATTTATTTGTAAATGAAAATCCTTTACATAGAGGATCTTTAAAGTGTAAAATTATTTAGTTTTATAATACTAGTAACTAGTTTCTGAGATGATAGTTATTTTACATTCATGTAAACTATGTTACGTTGAATTGACATATCATAATTATTGCCATAAAATTACATGAAAATTATTCTAAAAATTCATACATATTATTTCTTTCAGATAGTTAACAATATACCAGGCATTAATTTTTTTAATATCTGTATACAAATGATTTATAAGGAAAGGAGATGTGATAACCCAGTAGTAACTGTGTCGGACTTTCATGCGGAAAACAAAGAACGGGGTTCGATTTCCAATCCCACCAAAGACCCACTGAGTACATGCGATATACGTGCTCATTAAATTTGTGGAATCGAAAGTTTTCAAGTTGGTCAATGAGCAATTACCATGAGTGCAATGGTCTGGAGAAATTTTTCTTCCCCTTTAGATCAATGCCAAAATTGTAGAAGTGGATTCTTTTGTGGCGCCATCTCTTGGAAGATTTGCAGAGAAAAATCGTACTTTTACATTCGTGGTGCTCTGATTAAACAGTAGTCACTTCCTGTTATCTTAAATTCGTATAACCAAAGCATAGAAGGAAATTTGTGTAATCCTTATGTATCTGCTTAGCTGAATCTGTTTCCTAATCTTCATTTAGTAGAAATAATACTTACATCAAAGTATCAGGGAAAAAATAGATATATTTTGCTTTAAAATTTTACAAGATTTTCTTCAAAATATTACATAAAATGAGTATTTATGGAGTCTGTAATAGAAATTAATTCTTCAACCATGATTCGATATTGATCGAAAACGTCCATCTTGTGCTAAATGAAGTATTTAATTTATTATCATTATTATATAAAGACAAAATGCAGAAGTATGTGATATTTAATACTAATGACTGATATAAAACTAGCAATAATCGTTATTAAAATACAGTACATAAATTTAAATTTGTTAAAATTGATAAAATCATGAAATTGTTTTGTAAATTCTTTTCAGTGTTTTGTTATTTTTAAATGAACTATTATTTAAAATAAAATATTTTTTGATACACAATTATACTCTAAATAATATGATTAAAAATGTTTTTATAATACGAGTTTGTAATACATTTGGTAGGTTTAATATTATGACATTCCAAATTTATTTTATGAGAGAGATCTAAAAGCAAATGAAATTTCTATCAAGAATCATAAATATAAATTCTGTAAAGTTGCTTATATGATATTTATATGCACATTTTTATATTTAAAAATAATTGAAAGAATATATTACTACTTTTGCTCTAAAGATTATATAAATAATTAATTAATATATTAAGTATTAATCATTGTTTTATTTCGTTTCAGAAATACGCTAAAATTGTATTCAATAATTGCTTTTGAATTTAATGAGAGTGATCTAAAAGCAAATGAAATTTCTATCAAGAATCATAAATATAAATTCTGTAAAGTTGCTTATATGATATTTATATGCACATTTTTATATTTAGAAAAAAAATTGAAAGAATATATTACTACTTTTGCTCTAAAGACTATGTAAATAATTTATTAATATATTAAGTATTAATCATTGTTTTATTTCGTTTCAGAAATCCGCTAAAATTGTATTCAATAATCGCTTTTGAATTTAACCCCTTGACTGACTTTGACGAGTCTGACTCGTCATTGATTTCCTGGGCCATCACAGACTTTGACGAGTCAGACTCGTCAAGCGCGTCTTTCGGCGGACGCCGTGCAAGTTACAATTAGATTACATAGTTGCTTCACTCGTTCGACGATTCTCATTTAAAAAAGCACACTGAAAGTAAGAGTTCAGTTTAGCAGAAGTCTCGCACGGTGAATGTTATACTAGCCAATATTTGAGTTTAGTAAAGATTATAAATAATCCCCGTAACATGTATAAGCCGGATGCATTATATGAAAGTGGGGATGATGGTGTAAATTGATGGTGTAGTTCAATTAAGCGAAATTAAATAGTTTTTTTTTGTCGCATCAAATTCCATTTAATTCGTCAGTCAAGGGGTTAATTAAAAAAATTTCTATTGCATAAATATTTGAGCTTCACAATAAAAAAGTTTAAAATATTTTAAATAACAGAGAATAACAGAGAAATCTCACAAAATCAAAATAAATTATTAATTGCAGTATGTTTTCTTTACGAACAAATAATTTTTCTTTATAAATAAACTATGTTTCAATATAAAATGGTGAAACATATTTTAATATAAATGTTCGATTTTATGATACTTATACACGAAAAGTATGAGAAACTAAATCAATATTTTACAATGTTTTTAAATATAAAGTTGCGTAAAATAAAAATGCTTTAATAATTAAAATTTGCTAAATTATTGCTAATGATATAAACATAACAGAAGTTGAAGAAATGATCTTTCATAATGCTTGACAGCATGTAAAATACGCAATGAATAAGTATCAAAATTTGCTTATTTCACAAATATTAAAATTTAATTTATAAATTTTCATTTAATTGTAACTAAATTAACAAAGGGTTTAAACTTTTGTCATTTTTAGTTTATGAATCTAATAAATCATGATAAAAATAAACATGAAATTAATAATTCAAACTATCCATCAAATAAATTGCTAAGACCTTCTTTCGGGCCTTCGATGACAAATCTCTTGAGTATCCTATTTTATATACGGTGTCATCACTTCTTCTTGGAATGTTTTAGAATTTTTAATGGAATTTTTAAAGATTAATGAGTAAAATAAAGCAACAATCTTATTTCATGTTTTATAAAGCATAGTTATCAAGTTAAACATTTACAGTTCTTTATTATCAATGTTACCAAAACATTTTTTTAAATTCAACTGTTTAAATTTTATTCTTGGAGATTGTAGAGGCCATTATTAAAAAATTAAACAAAATGTAAGGCTTCAAATAGCTATCCTATAGACTAAAAAGAAGATATTCTTGGATTAAACGGAGAATACTTAACGACTCTAATGACAAGGAATGACATTAACTTCTTGAGGAAGTACATTTGATCAAATATTTTCGTACAATTGCAGCTGTGGCAATTTTCTGTCCTAATATAGGCCATTATTGCTTGTCCAAGTACATGTATTGACTTTAGATTTGCAATACTGTCTAAAGTCCTTTGTGAGAACAGCGTTCAATTTTCAAGCTACTTATTTTGATTCGTTCTTTAAACTTGGGATTTTTTAACCAAAAAGTTTAGAAATAATGGATGACTAGATATCTAATGGTAACATAATCAATCTTCTTGGCTATAAATCTGAAAATGTAATAACTATGTTTTGATTACTTATTCTAAATTTATATTTGGTAAGCGGAAAATAAGTTTATTTAAAATACATTTAACTTTTATAAAATGACTAAAGTTCATTTATTAATTAAAATATGTATTGCATTTATTATTTAGATGATATAATAAATATTTTAGAGGAATATTGAATCAATAGTTTAACAAATAAAAATATATCATTGATTATATTAATGAATGGATGTTTATTTGTGCCATGCAAATTTCAGAAACAAGTCCTATTCATTTTCAAATACAAATTCGATACTTTTAAATTTAAGATAAATATAACCTAACACTTACAAAGGAAAAGTAAATTACATTGATAAAAGCTAAATTTTCTGTATTATAAATTTCCTTATATACGAACATAAATTTGTAAAATAAACTCTCATTAAATAAAACACAGTTGGATTTATTTTTCAGTGGTAGAAATTATATCAATTGTGTTTACCTAAAGAACGTATTGTTGATATGAATTGTTGATCTAAACGTAACAATATTTTTTCGGTTGAAGTTAAATTAATATTATATTGGTGAAAAACAAGCAAATATTTCCTATTTTATAAAATTACTTGACAAAATTTTTATAATTTTTGATAACTGATTTGATCAGGTGAAAAATCCATCATTGATTGCTTTGGTTTTATTAAGTATCAAACACTAACAAAAAAATAATCAAATGGATTAATATGCAGTCTTTTATCCTTCTGATAAACACCATCAAAGATTTTAAATTCTTATTGATGGAAATTGCTTTACGAAGGAAGATAATTTTAGATACTTAATGAGCGCTAAAAATTTCCGTAATAAAAACGTTTTAGGAGTTACTGGATGAAAAAAAGAAGTTAACAGAAAAGTTCATATGAATAAAATAAAAAAAATACTTTATAAATATTCATAGAGCAAAATATTAAAGTAGAAGTTACAGTGATGAAAACTTTGAGAAAATATGCTTATCATTTACTAAGAAACTGTAACTTTATTTTCAGGTGAATCTTCTTCCATAACAATAAATAAAGTATATTAATATGTATATTCTAATCTAATTTGCATATTTTAAAGAACTAAAAACTTGATTTTTTTAAAAAAAATTGAGTAATTATAATTCAAAACAGGTCATTATGAAGGAAATTATGATAGATTTGCTTCCCATCAGTTTATTTGTTTATTTTTTAAATCATTTTCTTTTGAATTTTTTCACTCAAAAAAACACAAATTATTTTATATAGTTTAGGCAACATCAAAACATTATCGCTTAGCATTAAATTTTAACTAATAATATTTTCTCAAGATCTAAATTTAAATCTCCCATTTAATAAGTTTACCCTTTGCTTCATTTATCAGTGAAAAAAAATCATAGATATCAGAGATTAAATGAAAGATTTTTTAAATTTGTTATTATATAGAAAAAGATACCTAATATAAATGGTTTAAGCTTTAAAGATAATTATAATTTCCATCTATGTGAATTAGTATGTTAAAAAACATTATTACTATTGCTTATTTAATTAAATACATTTAGAAATATTAAATATGTTATTTAAATATGGAATCTTGTTAAATACCTGTGAACTATTTTTCTAATTTTGTAATAAGTGTATTTAAAAAAGAAGAACTTTTAAATGGAAGATAATTTGGAAAATTATATATCAATTAACACTAAAAAAATGGAGGCAACAAGAAGCAGTTTCTAATGTTATATTTGCTTGTAACCATTAATTAGCAGAATTAATTTTAGCCAAATTTAACAGTTTTTTTAATGTTCAATTCTTTTTATCTACGATATGTATTTTACAAATTATGGATTTTTAAATTATATAGCATTAGTAATTTGACTATCACTTTTTGAATATGATAGCGACGTGCTATTACAATTGCATTCAGATTGACAACAGATTTATTCATGTTCAAAAAAAAAGTAAATTTTTAAATTGTTGAACTGAATTCTAAATTATCCAAATTAAAATTATTAAGCTATCCACTCTGCAAGTATACAGAACAGTAAACAATTCATCAGAAAATGAGTTTGCATGAATTGTATTACCATATATCAACTTGATATCAATATATATGTATCACTATATATATATATATATATATATATATATATATATATATATATATATATATATATCTATATATCTTTATCTATATATATATATATATATATATATATATATATATATAGCTTTAAAATAAAGTTCTGAATAATAAATAACAAACATTAGTTTACTACGATTAATTTATTTTAAAAATTAACATTCCTTTTATTGAGAAAACAGTTCATTATAAAAATTAAAGGGTATAAATAAAATTTTATCTGTAAGATAATTAATAATTATAAAATTCATGAAAACATGCTTTTGATAAATCTTATGTACTCAATATTATTTTTTTTTAATTTTAAGTAATGCATAATAATTTAACAAATTTAATTTTATCTTATCTAACTTTTTTATAAAATAATTCTTTCCACTCTATTCAATAAATTAGAAGGATATAGGATTAGAAATAACTAATTCTGTGAGAAGATGACATAAATTTCTATACAGAATAAATATATATTAATTTATTCATTATTATCTAATCTTTATATCCTTTATACATCTCTCCCTTTTCCATGTATAAACATCAAATGTAAGTATTTCATTCGCATTTTCGCACATGCATGATTATATTTTTTATCGAGGCATTCTTCAAATATTTATTTTAAAAACTATTGAAAATTACGTTAATAAGCATGCATAATAAATATGATAATATTTTCCTACTTGGCCATTATTAAAAATAAAGTAATTTATTATTATTATAATTATTAAGCAAGATAATTATTTGAAATTATTTTAAAAATTAAATATAACTTTTGACCATTATAATTCATGATTTAATCATTTTGCATGGCTTAAAATGGTGTTATAAAAATATCTCCTGTTAGAATATTTCCAGAAACATCAAATGCATAACATTTTGTATGAATTATAAAGAAATGTCTGAATGAAACTGCTGAAAGTATATTAAAAGAGGATTTCTCTAATATAAGAATGAAATTAAATTGTTAACTTAAAATATAATTGCTCCTTTTGAAATCATTTGCTTGAAATTACTTAAATTATTTCAGAAATCAAAGTATTGCGCAAATTTCATATGTCAAATCAAAATATGCAATCACGTAATTTCAATAAAAATTACATCAAATTTAGATAAACTATCAGGATTTAACATTAATTTTACAGAAAAATTTTCTCGTAACTACATGAATCAATCATTTTTACGCTTCTTAAATTCATTAACTGTATATTGCATTGTAAAAAAATAAACTAAATCTCTTTAGCCAATATGTGGGCCGTGGCCTACAGTGCACATTTCTCTTTTTCTGACAGGGAGCCCTGGGGTGTGAAGCTTAATTCCTGCTTAGGTGGTAAGTCTAACACGAAACCTCCAGGGTTATCTCATGAACTTTTGTGTTGTTACTAAGCCAGAGGGCATCATACTACATTTAAAAAAACGTAAGCATAAATTAGTTTAAAAATTACTTTATACTTATGTTTAATAATAAATTTAATTTAATAATAAAAGTTTTTCAGTCAATTCATAATGATTGTTTAAATGGCCATTATGTGATACAATTTTTAAAACGAATGCAGTTCATCACATTATTATATATAAATGGTACACAATTTAATAAAATACGTTTAGTATAACAACATAGTTTTGAAACAGCAATCTCAATCCTAAGTTTCTTTATCACTAGGTTACAGAACAACGTTACCAACCAGGCTACTAGAATATCATTTAAAGGGAAATTTAATATTTTAGGGATGATATTTCATTGAAGAGTAATATATAGTAAAAATAATAAAATTTTGCCACAGTGAGAAATGTTATTTGTTTTTCATTACATCACAATCATTATTAAATTGCGAAATTTTAATTAAAATTTAAAAATTAGTAAAATTTTAAAATTATAATGGTGTTTCAAGTTGTTTATTATGAGAAATGTTTTTAGTGTTTGAGGAATATCTATAATTATAGAATTTTTCTCCGCCAAATATCTCAATTTATTTGAAGTTTTCAAACACAATTCTATTAGTGTTTAATGCCGCAAACCATTTTTTTTCATTCCTCTTCAATGTATAAGTAAAATGGAAAAAATAAAAATAAAGTAATTGTGTTACCTATGGTAAATTTGTATGGAGGCATCAGCAGTTTCACGAAGATTAAAATTTTGTAAATAAAATATATAAAAAACTTATGACCGTATATTTTGTATAAGGTCAGAAATATACTATTTGGGGATTTTAATGGCAGTGCTGATAAAATGTAAAAGCACCAAATATTTTTTTAAAGAAAATTCTTTCAAAACACATAGATGAATGCTTATAGCCAATCATATCATAATTTACAAATTATGGATAACAATAATAAACCCTTTACAAAAGGCTTTTTAAAGCACTTGTACAAACATTTAGTTATAAATAAAGTACATATTGCAAAAATTAATGAAAATTAAAGCGATTTAAATAAAAATATTAATTATATATCACGTATTCATGATATTTTATTTTCACTTACATAGTCATAATATGCTATTCATTTTTTAATATATTGTTAATTTTTATGTCATATAATTATGATATTCTCCAATTTCAGAAAAATATAAGATTTTCGTATCTAAGTTTCATTTCTTACCTATAAAAATATTTTTCTCATGACAATACACATCAGAAAGATAAATTCACAGATATTTCATTTCACTTTTGTTTTGGCATCACTGAATGTTAATATTTATATTATGTCTTCAGCAATATATGAGTTTACCTTTTAAAAGCTATATTAACATTTCAAAGTCATTCAAGCAGTTCACCAAAATCCATCAAAGTTTAAAGATGTAGCATTTCGAATTTTAACTAGAGAGAGAAACATAGACATAATATATATTTATTCAAGTAGTGTCATGAAAATGCGTAAGAATACGAGATTAGTCTTAGGCGTACAAAGAAAGTAAATACTTAAATAAAATTAAAAAACACATATTTATGCTTCTAAATAATTCATAATTTAATTGTTGAGGATTTTTCCCATCAATGTAAGCTTGAACAGATTTATCAGGGAGATATCTAGCTTATAATAGAAAAAATGTAACTGAATGCAAATACATGGTTAATTTGAAGTATTTCTTAAAAAATTTATTCTTTTTTGTGTGGTGTTTCTTTTGATAAATTTTTACATCAGATAATTTCCTTTTAATTCTTAATAAAATTGAGAAAAAAACTGCAATAAAATTGTTGCTAATAATTAAATCTTAACAATAATTTGTCATTCACAGAAAATAAAGTGTTTTAATATTCGAGCATATGAAATTTCATGATCAATTAAATCTTACATTGTTTTTAGCTTGTTTGTAATATAATTTCTTCTCATCAATAAAAACGTTAAATCTTATCGTTTAAAAAGTTAAAAAAATATTATGTTGAGCGATGATAAAATTTCGTGATAACTGAGAAAACATTAAAATTGTAATAATATATAAATAAAACTTTAATGAAATATAAATTTTTAAAATTTGTTACTTAAAATCTTAAAAGCTAAACACAGAGACTGAAATATTTTCAAAATACTTAGATTAACAAGTGCTTCTTTTTTGGCTGTAGTTATTCAATTTAGACATTTTTCATAAAGTATTATATTTACCTGTAGCTTTGTTTCTTGAAATGATTTTAGATTTGATAAAAGGTATCAGCTTAATAAATTATAGAATGGTTTATTAAAAATCATAAATAACTATATTTTTAATGAAAGAAAAAGATACCTCACGCTATCAGTTTCTACAATAGAAAATGATAACACAGTGAAAAATAAAAAAATAAAATTTGAAAATATGATTTGAACTCATTTATCTTAAATCTTTAATATTTGATAACTTGAGTTTCAGAAAATAATTAGAATAAATATTATAAATTAGATGTTTATTCATTATCAAGAAACTTATATTTGATATTTTGAATATATGAAATAATTTAATAAAATCCCGAGGTAATATTTATATTATTAGATTTCCTTAAACTTTGCAAAACCTTACGCTGAAACGAAAATTCCAGTTATTATTGGAAGCACTTTCAAAATATATCTGATAATTTAAAGTATAATATTAAAATAAGTTTCAATTATACATATTAATAGCAAAATGTAATGTAATTTTTAGTTCTTAGAGGCAACATAACTGTCAGAAATAATTTATTTTAAGCAAATAAAATAACATATAATAACTTCATTTTGTTGAATACTCAGAGAGCTAACAGTACACAAAATTTGCTTTCATAGTTCTCGCAATCCAATGTCAGTTCTGTTGATTTATAATTTGCGCCATTACAGGGCAGATCTAGACATCGTCTTACAATTGAATAAGCACAAGAATGAATTACTTAAATCAACATTTAAAGATTATTTTTCAGAAATATGTCATCTTCTTGTCAATAAGTGTTTATTTACTGTATATTCTTTTGCATTAGTCCGAATACAGTCATTTGTAAACATGGCCTGTAATATTAGCTCATGTATTGCGTTATCAGAAAACTCACCTCTTGCATCCTTTTAAAGACCTTATCGGTTAAGTTCTATCCATTTACTAATATTTAAAGTGATTGAAAAACATTAAAAGTGTTCCTATAAAAGCATGAAGATGTCATAATATAATCATCAATGAATATATATATATATATATATATATATATATATATATATATATATATATATATATATATATATATATATATATATATATATATATATATATATATAATCAAGATCAAGTTTTTATACGATTATTTGAGAATTTAACAGTGCTTAGAAATTACACAATTATTCTTATTTACAAAACTAGAAATATTAACTTTTGTATAAGGATGATATTTCCTAAACTAACAATATGAACAATTTAGGATTTCATACTTATATTCAATATCTATCTTTCTATTCTATACCAATCTATATCTAAAGGATAATTAAATACATATTTTCCATATGATGTGTTCTGTTAATATTAGTTTGAATATCAAAATTATATATGTGTCTTGTATATTATTTTTCTAATTTCTCTAAAATGAAACTGAAATATAAGCTATGCTAAATTTGCCCTTAATTTTTTGCTTAAAGTTATCATTCTTCGTAAAAGCTAAAACATATATTAATATGTCTTTGAAGTAATATAATGGGTGTAGAAACGGTTTTAGAATTTAATGTTAGAAGAAATTACATTATTACATACATAAAACATGGACTGAAGTTTAATAAATTAAATAACACTTTAAATAAGATGTGTAAAGAAGTAATACAATTTTCCAAATTACATTTTAAAATACTTGAAAACACATTTTGACGACCAAAAAGTGTTTCGAAATTTCCGGAAAAATAATGACCAGAGCTGATAAAAGTAGTAAATCCAATTTTGTCAAAAAATGTCATTTTCCTCACTAAGAGTTGATTTAATAATGGAGATATAAGAGTCATTTGATGAATTCAAGTGGTTACTTTAATTCTTACCAATAGCATTAAATTCGACTTTTAAAAGCTGACATGCCACAGTTCATTGCAGGGTTTTTACTTAAGTGATGCAGAGAAAAGTGCCTTTTCTGTTTTTAACTGCTGAGAAACTATTTTGTAGTTGTTTAATAAAATATATAATCTAAATTTAGCAAATGAATAAGATAATGTTTTAAGATTTAATATGTTAATAATAACAAAAGCGTACTAAATGATGTATTTTAACTATCGTAATGTGTGCAAACTTATAAAAAAATTAAAGAAGATAGTATTCTAATATAATTTATGCTAGAAACAATGTAGGTAATATTAATGTAAATATTTTACTTTAAATCATGTAACTCTTTAAGGTAATAACGTAAATTAATAATCAATTAAATGATCTCTATAAATTATTATTTAATTTATAACATAGCATATCAGGTACTTATAATTTTCATAAAGAAATAATAAATGTTAGCATATGCTTAAAAACATATTATTTATGTAAGGTAAAAGGAAAGAAATCAGGTAAATCTTAATATGTATCAAGAAAAATAAACATAGTTTTAATGTTCATTTGTAGTTCTTTAATTATTATATGGAAAAATACCATTATATTGCTTAAACGATTTTGGCTTAATATAAATTACTGCATAAATTTATTTATTATGTAGTGAAATCATTTGTATCTAAGCATTTCGGATTTTTTAAACTGCAGGTTAAATAATTAGAAATGCTTAGTTGCCATTTGGCAATGGAAACGCTTATTTGTTTCAAACATGTTTGGTAATAATATGTTATGTTAATGCATTTCCCATATTAATGATAAGAGAGTATTTTGAGAAATAATTTTATTAAAAAAGGAAAGTTAGATTTTTATAATATAATTTTAAGATTTGATTTCAGACATATGCAGAAGTAACCCTTGACATACTTCATTTAAAAATTGTATAGAATGTATATGCATATATATATATATATATATATATATATATATATATATATATATATATATATATATATATATATATATATATATATAAACAATTTACATAAATAGTGTTTTTTTCACAGAAAAATCATGTGCATTTATGAAGTAATATTTGCAAAATTATTATATAAATTATTTCTTTTTCTCAATATATTTTGAAATCTTTTTTGAAGTCAGAAAACAAAATTTAATTTAGTCTGATTTAAAATCAACTGCTTCAAAGTTTTAATTCGAAAAAGATATTTGTATTACCTATGAATTAGGAATTATTTTTATCTTATATTATCTTAATTTATAAAATCAATACTTCATGTGAAATAAGAATAAATGCCTGCATGTTTAGCATTTTTAACATAAAATATTTATGAACACTGAATGTAATTTTTTTTAAAATGAAGTTATGGTATTTTATTAAATGTTCCTTCACATGTAATCTTGGATTTAGGCTACCAACTTATAATACATTATTTACAAAATTGTTTATTGAATTAATATGCTATTATTTAGCTGTAATTTTCAGTTTCAATTACTTGTAGAATTTTTTATGTAATTTTGGCTATTCATTATCTATATATATATTACTATGAAGCAAAATTATATACAGATGAGACTTTTTTTATTGAGTCACACAATATTGAAAAGAAAATTAGAGTTGAAAAATGCATTTATTTGTCAAGAAATAGTACCTATGACATTTAAGGGAAAAAATACCTGGAATAATGTTAGTTTTTATTTTCGATATGAGATACATTTAGTGATAAAATTAAGCATATGTATTATATACCAAAAGAGCTGCAGCATCAAATCTTATATAAATATATATATATATATATATATATATATATATATATATATATATATATATATATATATAATATGTGTTTGTATGTGTGTTATAATATACGTAAATATAAGTTTTCTAATCTTAAGCAAAATTGTAAATTTCATGTAGATAACTATAAATTTGGACAATATGGTTTATTATATTAAATACAATGAGAAAGAGCAATTCAGTGTAAATGAAATGCGTGTGCAAGCGTTAGGAACTCAAAGTGATAAGTTTCAAGTGATGTAAGTACACGTAAAACGCGAGACGACAGCGAAATCATATGAAGATTGCAATAAAAGGAAAGACGGTGTTGCAAATAAAAACTTTTGCTAGATTTGCAACTTAGTTTTTGCAGGAAATACATCTAGAAAGAATTATAAAAATTACTTCACACTATGGTATAAGTAATTTGATGCTTAACTTTTCAGAAGGCATTTTTTCAAATACATAACATTTATTGTAAACAATACAATTTACATAGAAAAACGAAATTTTGGAGGACTGAAATAGCGAAAGAGAGCAAGTATTCCGTGTTCGGTTCAGATCTCACTGAGAAAATATATAAACCGCGCTTACAAAGTGTGCTGATTGGCTGAGTGCATTTCATGAAGTTAATACCATTGGCAAAGTAATTCGATAGACAAGTTTTAGTTTTACTTCACGATTTTCAGTTTTACTTCGCGAATCGAAGAGTTTTTTAAAAGGTCAATTGTTTCTCAGAAAAGATGTGATGAGTCACCTCAATTTCTTAGAGAGGTCGCGATGAGTCACCACAACACTTTAAAAAAATGATAGAAAAGCTATTAGACATGGAAAGTTATATAGATTGTTAATTATCATCCTTTAGGCGATTAGTGCCCTAAAGCAGTTAGCAAGTGTCATAGCTCAGAACGTTTGTTCAATATCAGGTCCTCACGTGTCGCTGCATATTATGTCAAGATACCATCACAAAGGAGACAAATTTTCCTTATATTCTGAAAGATGTTATTTCTTTGAAATTTTCACCATGTGGGTCATCACTTAAAGTAAAGCAAAAAGCTCAAACAACAGATATTATATCAACGAAGTTATGTCATCCTCGCACATGAGAGTCATTTCAATACCAATCCCCGATTTAGTTGATTTGCGGAGAGATTGACATGGTTTCGTTTCAATAGCATCGCAGAAAAAAAACATTCCGGTGGTCTTGGGGTTGTATTAGGGTGTGTCATTTTTCTAAACGGGTGACATTAACTTCCCATTTCCGATAGAAGTACAATGATTTGATATAACTATTGTAAAAAGATTACTCTTCTTCATATCCTTCTGTTCCATTAAGCAGACTTCGTTTTTATGGATGACGAATCATGCTCACACAAAGTTCCTGCTATTTGGAAGCAACTGGGAAGAGAAGATATCTCTAAAGTAATTTCCCCAGTGCATCCTTCTGATTTAAATGTAACAGAATATGTGTGCGATGCTTTACGGAAACACGTTATGACATTTTATCATCTTCAGGGTCAGCTTAACAATTGCAACATATATTGATTAAACAATGATATTTAAATATTGGTCTCATTTGTTAAGTGTATCAAGAACAGTTGGGCCATGGGTCATCTAGTGCTTTGCATGGAGAAATGTTGAAATAAAAAAATTCAGAAAAGGGACGGTACATCCCATACTAAAGAATATCTGTTTGCTGTTCTTCCTATCGGACTGACAATCATGTATAATGATAGTATGATTTCAATAAAGCAAATTTTGTTTGATTTCAGAAAGTAATCATTGTATCCAATTGTGTGTAATTATGGTCTCATTATCGTGTAAGTATAAAATGTTGTCTCTCATTTTTGAATTTCATGTTTATCAGATGATTCCTCTTTGAATAAGTTTTAAAAATACATAGTGCTTAAATTTTACGCATCAATTTGAGAAGGAAGAAGATTTGATGAAGAGTATTTTAGTTAAAGTACTTTTTGTACAAAGATAAATTATGGTTTTTTAATTTTATTCTTAGTTAATTTTTTATTATATATTTATAAAAAAGTTTCATTCTAATAATCATCAAAAATCTATTTTGCTTTTAATTATTTAATCTCTGTTTGTAAACAGTTGTAAAGTGTTAGAAGAATTTTTAATGAAAATCATTATTTTAAAATTATATAAAATTTAAGAAATATTATCTTTTTAAGTTATACTATTAATGAGAATATTTTTGTTTCTGTATAAAAAATAACTTTTTTTAATTTTATTAGCAAAAATTACAGAGTAATTATCACTAGGAGTTAGTATTATAATGATTCATTTGCTAAAATCGGAATTTGCTAATATCAGCAGAATAATGATATTTTATTTATGAAATGCATCACCAAATTTGCGTGGTAGATATTTTGATAACATTAATCAATATTATCATTCGTGTGTCATATTATGTTTTTCAGAGCTTTCGTTTTGATAAAATTCAAATTGTATATTTAAAAAAAGTATTTTTGTGAACCAATTAAATAATGAATAATTTTTCATTTTTACACTTTTAAAATAATCCCAGTCTGATAAAGTACTATAAAAATTACACGAAATGTTTATAATTTCTTATTTATGCCACAAACTGAAGTTTCCAATATTAATAAACAAATAATTTTATACGCTATTTAATATTGCTGTTCTACTTTTATTTACTAACTTCAGTTAAAATATTTAAACTGTGGCAAATTAAAGTTTAAATTATTATAATTTAATCACCACACATACACACATAGTGAATAATATAATAAATGAAAGATGTAAAATTTCCAATATTTTCTATTAACTTATCATTTACAATGATATTTTTTGGATAGCGAACAATATTCAAATATTAGTAAATTAGAAGAATTCAAATTTCTTTTCTTTTTGAAAAAATCAACGTTAGAATAAAACCAAAATGTTTTACGTGATTAAATTATGCATAAAATTTTTTTCTTACTGAAAAATATGACTAATCGGTAAAATAACAATTGAGAAAACGTATTAAAATATAACTTGTTTTAAGTATTCATACTAGTTATTTAAATGTATTATTTCATTAAAAAATTTCAAAGCACTTTAAAAAGTACTGCATCGTATAATATAATAAATTGAAAATATATAACAAAGAAGAGAGCACTTAAGCAATATTAAAATAAAAGTTATGCAACATTACTTAAGTATTGTTAAAGTAAAAAGTAATAATAGTTAAGTAAAGATGCTCTTATTGCTTAAAATTGTTTTAAAATTGCTCAAAAATAAGACTTCATGTTTAAATAATTTATTGACGCCATTTAAATAAATGTAAATAAAATGATACGCTGTTCATTTTCTTGGCAACAGCAAGAAGATCATATAAGAAAAACATATTATATATTTTACATTATTAATTTTAGATTTTGGTTCCAGTATCTTTAAATAATATTACGATTAATGATATCCTTTAAATATAAAATATGTACAAAAATTTTTACACCCTAGAAATATGCCAAAACATTTCAAAAGTATATTCAAATTGAAGTAAAACAACATTTTAAATGATTTATTTTAGTAGTATATAACTAAAAGTAAATATACAATTTAAATTTATTAAAATTATCAAGAAATTTTAATCAGTTTTTGGTATTTAAGTTTTTATTTTTGCGTTCAGTTGCTTTATTAATTTGTGAATATTACTTATTATGCTACTTAAAAATTTTTCTGGACAATACCTCTGATTATAATATACAGTGAATAATACATTTCGAACAGAAAAATTTATTTCTTTAAAAAAAAATTTTTTTTTATTTCTTATCTTATAATTTATTTGTATTATATATAAACAAAAATATTAAAAACACTTAAACATAAAACTATATTTTTGAGGAAAATTGTTCAATTTGTTCTAAATCTTGTAGTGATATCATTTAATTAAAATACATAATAGGGTTTGTAGGTTTGTTAATTTGTTCTCTATGCGAAAAATATACTCTACACATTTTTCAAAGTTCATATATATATATATATAAGATAAAACATGAAAAATATGAAATTGGAAAAACACTAAAATATACGAAACAAATGAAAAGAAGAAGACATAGGGACCACGTCTTCATCAGGAGGGAGATTGTTGTCGTAGTGTAAAACGACATAGCCAAACCCTGAGTAAATAGATATTTATATTTTTATTGCACTTTAAGATTTTCTCTTTTCCTTTCAAACTAAGCTGTAATAGTATAAAGGAAAGGATGCAATAAAAATTGGCACAAGGAGCCAAGTGCAATAAAAGAATAAATTCTTCCTTTCGAAAGGAATGGAGGATCGTGGGAAAATTACAAGGGAAGTTTATGTTTTATAATTTGTTTTGTTTATAAGTCTGACCAGTCGGGATTAAGGGGGAGAGATTTCTGACCTATCCCATAGGAGTGTAGGACGTTATATGGAAGTTTGGAAAACCAATGGTGTAAAGAGGAGGAGCTAAGATGAGAATTTAAAAAATGCATCTAAGAATGGAAGAGACGCAGAGAAAGTCCTCACACAGAGAAGTCCCCCAGACACACAAGGCAGAGAAAGCCCTTACACACTGAAGCCCCAGAGATGCTCGACAAAGAAAAGAAGTAAGCGGAGTAGGATTGCACTGGCCTGGAGAAGTCCGGCCTCGACTGTCCTGAATGGGAATGCAGATGTCCGACAAATAGATGAAGAAGAGGTGACAAAGTCTGAAAAGAGGTATACTGAGCAGCAAGTCAAGTAAGATGCGGAGATATCAGCCAAAGGAAATGCAAAGCGGAGATGCCAAGTAGAGGAGGGGAAGTGGATGAAAAAAGAGAATCATCGTCACTGGAGAGCGGCGAAGTCTCAGACACCACAATACTACTTCTAAAAGGGGTGAGTCTGATCTCTCGTTCACAATCTTTCTGGTCAGTTTGATTATTGTGTAAATATCATGAAAATAATAATGTTAGAATCTTCTCAATTATTTAATCAAGAATGTTAAAATTATAGATGTAAATACCTTTATAATGAATTTGCTAAAATAAATTATTAAGTTTTATTGTATTTTTGTTTTGAATTGATCTTTTTTATTCAATTATTTAAAAAGCAAATCTGGGTTTTCCTCGGACGTTTCTAAAATTACCGAAGTCACAACAACACTGGCCAGCTATGCAAAAAGAAAGAACACTGTTTTCTGTCTTGCTCGAAGGCCAAATGTCTAAAGATCTTCGAGTAATTCCCCCAAAAAGTGTTCGTATTAAAAGAACTTAGGTAAAACATTTGAATAAATATAAATGCAGAGAATTAGAAACACTAATAAATGAAACATACATGCAGAATATTAGAGATAATCACATAAATGAAACATACATACATAAAGTAAAAAAAAAATACATAAAGCCAAAGTCAGCAAATCAGATTGAACTTATGTATGAAAATAGTATGAGAGTTGCCAAAAGAAATTTTGAAATTAGGGTAAAGAAAAGTTGCCAGGAGTAATTATATTTAAAAGTTAAAGTGGTTTAGAAAGAAGTATAAATGTAGCTGTTTTCAGGATTCTTGTAAGAACTTCAATGCTTGGGTGGCCCTTCTGTAGTTAAAAAAAAAACTACGCATTACTTAAATCTTACAAGCAATTCTCTACTTCCTACATAATTTAAAATAAAATTAATTGGAATATTATTATTTTAGATGAGCTATCAGGAATTTAATTTGATTTTTAGTAGATTCATAATTGTTACAGATATTATAAATGCGATTAAGTTCATTAATTATAACGTTTCTGTGTACATTTTAAAAAAATATTTGAGTTCCAGAAATTTAACTTATTAACATGAAAATTAAATTGATTTGCTTTGTCGAATACATCAATATATGTAGTAGAATTATCAGTATTTATAAATAAATCCAAAAATTCTGTTTTAGTATCAAATAAATTAGTTTTAATTAGAGAAAGCTCTTCAGGGTAAATAATTTTAGAAATGTCTTAAAATTTTTAATTGTTGAAAATAATGAAATCACCTATGTATCTGAAAGCAAAAGGATTTTGAAAATTGAAGATGTTTTCAAAATAATGTAGAAATAAATTTGCTAGTGTGCTGAAAAAGTTGGATCTCTGTGGAAATTCACAATTTTGAATAAATTATTTTCACCGTTAAATATAAAATTATTATAAATACACATTTTAACTAGATTATTCCAGCATTCAAAATTAATATTTAATAATTTCTATAGTCCTGATAATAAATATGTAATTCATTGTTTAATTTATCAATGGGAATACTTCTAAATAGGTCCTTAAAGTCAAAATTATTAAGACCATGAATTATATTTTTGACAAAAAAATCCAATATAGGTTTATTATTATCAATGATCCAAGTAGCTTCTGATTTAACAATATAGTCTAATATAATATTAATAAATTTAGCAAAAATGATTCCAGGTTTATTCATGTACGATTTTGTACCACAGGTGATAAATCTAAACTTTACAGGAATTTTGTGAAATTTAGGAATGACTGTTATATAAGGAAACTCTAATTTATAATGTTTAAAAGTTTATAAAATCAAAGGGTTTTTTATTAATGATATTAACTGTGAAGTTTAAACGTTTATAAGTTCTGGAATTTAATGTTTCATTATCCATTAAATCTAAATAAAAATTCTTACAAAAAATGCGTAGTTATTAAAAGCCTTATCTACTGGCGTAATGATGAAATTATCTTTTAGATTATTAATAGCTGGTTTTAATGTACCAAGCTTAATGCCAGGAAATGTTAAGTAATTAACAAAAATAAATTCTTTAATTTTATTAAAAAGTTTAGACTTACAGACTGTAAAAAATTCAATAGGTGCATTAGATTATTTTGAAATATTAAAGAAAAATGAATCAATATTATGTAAAATTACTTTAATTATTTTAAATTTAATTTGTTGAAAAACTGGTCCATACTTATAGTCCCTTTACTTAATATTTCTTTTAATTTAATGTCATTGACAATGCTTAGATGAACCGTAATAATATGACCAAAATCAGGGTCAATAAAATTTTTTAATTCTTTATTATGTCAAATACATTTAGAAAGTTTTCTAGATGATGAGGCATTTTTGCAAAATTGATTATAGTTAAAGACTTTACGTCCAAATGGAATACTATAAGAAAAAAATAAGTTTGATAAAAACATCTTCGATAGGAAAAATATTATAGAAATCATTAACAAAACTATTTAATTTAATATTATCAAATTACGGATGTTGAAAATTAATAGTGAAATAATGAAATTTCATATTCTTCTTAACATTAATTTTATTATATCTGTATTTGAATACGTCATAAAATAAACGTTTAAAATGCTGGTTGTTGAAATTTATATCGTGTAAACACGAATACAAAAATTTACAATCATTATCAGTGGATTTCATTATAAATATTTTACATGATAACCAATTATAAGTAATTGAGAACGAAGATTCCAAATTATAAATTTTATCCAAATAAAACTCAAAATTATTTCTATGATCTATTTTATTATAAGATTTTTTAAATTTTCAGCCACTTCTTTTAAATCTTTTAGTTTTATAGTTATTATTGAGAAAAAATACAAAGGAATTACTATTAGAATAATTAATAATTTTGCCATTAAATAGTTTATGCAAACATAAAGGGGCAATAGATTTTAAATTTATTATAAACCTATTTTCCTTTATTACGTATATCTATTTTAGGTTCGATGTCTATAATATTAATAACAGCGCATTATTAAAACTATGAATATGAAAATGATTGAATTCAAGATTAAATTTTTTACTGTCATAGTTTTTAATATTGGACCTATGTAAATTAATGCGGATATTTAAAGGATTGCTTGTTTGGCCTATATATCAAAATTTCGATAAAACATGAAACATTACATTCGATAAGATAAATAATAGTAAACATTTTGCAAGCAATAAAGTAATTAGATTTTTCAGAAATTTGTAAATTATTAAAATAAGGGCATGTCTTGCATTTTTTAGAATCACATTTATTTAAATTTAAACTTTTCATAAATACTTCTTAAATCAGTAGGATTACTAAAGCAATTAGAATAAGATATTCATCGTCCTCAGATTGGTTACTTTTTGACGATCCTCCATGGTACCATCCATATTGCATGGACGACCGGACGCAGGTGTTTCGTCGAGCATGTCAGAAAAGAGTGTTCTTTCTTTATGCATACCTGGCTATCTCCCTTCTGATGAAGACATGGTCCCTATGCCTTCTTCTTTTCATTAATTTCGTATATTTTAGTGTTTTTTCAACTTCATATTTTTCATGATATATTTTATTTATATTGGCAAATGTTTCTTTATTTGCTTTTACACTGGCTATATTTCCTATTATCTTGTATTATATTTACTAATTACTTCTTGTATTATATTACTATTTAATAATAATATATGTATATATATATTATATATAATATATATAATATATATATATATATATATATATATATATATATATATATATATATATATATATATATATATATATATATATATATATATATATATATATATATATATAAATATGTATGTATATATATATTATATATAATATATATAATATATATATATATATATATATATATATATATATATGCATGTATATATATTTGATTTAATACATTGTAGTATATAAATTTTTCATTACATTATACTATGTATATGAATATAAATCTTTGTTTTTTCTATATGTTTCTTATTCTAAAAAAAATTAAAACTGTCTTACTTCTTCATAGCAACCAATGTAGTCTTCTCTTCAGCAGCTTGTGGCTTCGATTACCTCATTCAGCATGCATAATTAGTATGCATAATTATAGAGGGCTCTTATAAACTGTTGAATAAGAAATAACAATAGTGTTAAAGAGAAATTAAATTTGGGAAGTAGGTTTTTAAATGAATCAAAATTACCAATACACTGTTCGGTTGGTATAACAATATTTAATAAGCGGAATTAAAGAGGTTAACTATTTTACTTTGTTTTTACTAATCACATTTTGAATTGCCAGTCAAATCTAATTACTCAACTGAGAATGTAATTTGATTTTTACTCTCATTAGCAAGTATTATATTGAAAAAGACGGAGTATATTTCTGTGTAACATGAAGTAAAGGAAAATTGTAATTGAGGAATTTATTTTTTGTGTTTATCAAAGTAATCATGTCTCATGAAATAAGACAAATATTAAATAGTAAGGCGAGTAATTTTTATAATTCTACAGAATTTTTTTTTTGAGAATATAAATAATTTTATTTTCGCCTATTATAATCTCCTTAAAGTAAAAAGTCAGAATTCGGTATGATTAGTATTTGTTAATAATTAACAAGAATTAATTTCCTAAAAATATTTTTATTTTCATTTTATATACAATGTTTCCTTATATTTAATAATTATCTGACTTCAGCTTGAAAATTAGAATTTTAAATAAGTTTGCATAATATAAATAAAATAGCAAAGATTCAAACACTATTTAAATAGTAGAATTTTAAAAATTCTGACAATTGGAGTTATTAAAATTACAAAAAAAGTAAATTTTATAGGTGTAAGATTTACTTTTAATTGAAATTACATTATGCAAATGAACTACTTCTTTCAATGTAATAAAGATCACTCAGTCACAGGTATTCAACATTTTAGCAGCTTTTAAATAAGTTCTGATTTCAGTTTGCATCTTCATCTTTTTAATCTGCGTTTACATTAAATTGATTTTTTATAATAATATATTATTTTTTTTTAAAATATCTATTTATTTATGATGATCTATTTTAATGGTATTCTCTCTTTATTAATTTAGATTATTTGAATGATATCTTTTTCTATTCACAAATCTCATGCTTGCATATTTTTTAAACGAAGCATCTTCTCAATTTAAACCTTATAGTAATTGTATAATTTGGCTTATTTGTGTAGCTTTTTTAATCTGACTAATTGTCTGGTACAGTATTATATATAAAATTTCAAACGCAGACATTTTGCGCTTGAAAAACTATCTTTTTCACTACCAAAAAGCCAAAATTGTCAAACGAAGTAGGAATTAATTCTTTGATTTAAAGGGATACAATGTACTGACAGTACTGCAGTAAAAAATTAAAATTAAAATTTTTGCTTGAAAGCTTTTTATGCCAAGATAACCGATTTAAATTAAGTTGAAGATGGTAAAGACAAAATAAAAATCCTCATTGAGTCAAATTCCTTAAATACCCAATAATATCATGTATTTCTGTTTTCTGTTTCATAAGACAAATTTATAATTATTTCTGAAATTTTTTATCAGTAACTAGAGAAATTTTACTAAAGTCACAATCGTTAAACTGAAGACAAAACAAGATCTCCCCCTTTCATAAGAATGCGCAAGATCTCGCAAAAATTTGACAACACATCAGAGACTTTAGTTTTTAAAAGTGATAATTGTTTCATTCGATAAGTATAAAATAACGTAGGTGGTAAAATACTGATTTCAAGCAAGAATGTTATTAAATTAAAACGATCAAATAGTTGAGGTTAAAATCACTCTTCATCTACAAAAACGACAAACTGTATTTGACCATAGTGGATATATATATATATATATATATATATATATATATATATATATATATATATATATATATATATATATATATATATATATATATATAAATTACTATCTGAACTACACAGTAAAACTTTATTCTCTATCATAATACATTACTTTTCTAAAATTAGAATTGCAATATATTCGTTTATGTAGGTAATTTTAATATGAACTCACAATGATAAGAAAAAGGGAAAAATAAAATATTATATTAAATATAAAATTGGAAATTCATTTTCAAGTAAATTCGCAAACTAAAATAATATACTTTTAAAATTTCATCTCGAATGAACGAACTTCTGTTACATAGGATTGGGAAACATCTACTTACATCATAACCTGAAGGTATACTATATTTTTTCTTTGACAAAAAGTTAGCAAGTCATCTGTATGTCAATATTTGTACCTTCAATCTCAGTCACATGTAATGAAATAGGACCAAAAGCTTTTTTCTTTCTGCCCAGAAGCATTTCTATGAACTTCTGTTACATTGAGATGATTCGAATAAGTATTTGTTCATGAGTAAAACAGATATCATACTAAATTTATTGCATCTCTTATTTGCAGTAAATATTACTTTGAATTTAATGAAGAATATAGCAATTAAGAATATATATATATATTTGTGTATATATATATATATATATATATATATATATATATATATATATATATATATATATATATATAAAGCAAAAATTATAAATATATATAAAGTAATAAATAAATACAATATAGAAAATAGAATAAAATATTATAAGAAAACTAGCTAGCGCAAAAGCAGCTAAAGAAAGATTTGCCAATATAAATAACATAAAACATGAAAATTATGAAATTGGAAAAACACTAAAATATACGAAACAAATGACAAACATTTGTTTTGTATATTTTAGTGTTTTACCAATTTCATACTTTTCATATTTTGTCATACACACACACATACATACACCCCCCCATATATATATATATATATATATATATATATATATATATATATATATATATATATATATATATATATATATATATATATATATATATATATATATATATATATATATATATATATATATATATATATATATATATATATATATATATATATATATTTAGGAAAAAATCAATGTATATGAATAGGAGTTGAAATCACAACGTCAGTATTGAACTCAGCCAGCACTATTCAAATATAAATAATATTAATTAGCTAATACTATTTTGAATAGAAATTAGTACAATAGAAAACAATCTGCAATATATTAGTAAGCGAAAATATCTGGTTAGAGCATTCAAACCTGGTAAAATGAGAAATGAAACGTGTTTCATTTTTCCGCAAACTGAAATTGCTTATTATAGGATTCAAACCAATAAAATTACTTATAAAAGAATGAAATAAAATTGATATGCTATTATTTATACATGCATACTTAGTGCAAACGTGTATAAAATGAAGAATGCTATTTATGTATTAAATTCAAATATAAAAGCTCTTGAAATAAATTTTATGAAAAACGCTTTCAAAATATTTCTAGTAACGTATAGTTCGTTAGAATGAATTACTTTTAGAAACTTTAATGATGTAAGTTTTTACGAAAATAAATCTTATACTAATGGTTTAAATAAATTAGAATATAGTTTTTCATAAAAATAACATTTATAACATAAATTTTATTTGAAAAATATTAAATATATTGCAAGATTATATGTTATAATGATAAACTAAAATTCAGTAGTACAGATTTACTTTCTAATTCCGGAAGGCTATAGTTTGTACACATGAAACTGTTTTTTAGTCAATATAGTTTTAGGAAATCAATTTTATCTTAGAGAGACCTTTATGACAAATATGATATAAAAATATCATACTGTTTAATTTTTATTTAATCATCCTTGAAGTTTTAAATAATCCATAATCATAAGAAATATAGTTTGCGAAATTTATAGAGAGAATCCCAAAAAGTAAGAGATATTAAAATATTGTAGTATGTTGATAACTAAGAATAGAAATTACTCGGCCTTTTTAATTAAATATTTATTTAAATTAAAATAAACATTTATTAAAGGATTGTAAAATTCAACACAAATAGAGCAATATTTTTTTGTTTACTTTTAATATAAAATTCATATATATAATGACTATTAAATATAAATGAAATGCTTTGTCATTAAAAATTCACACATAACTTCTAAGAACAGTAATTTTTTTAAATTACACAATTATGTTAAGAGAGAAAAAATTAATTAATAAGTTAAAATATTTTTAAATATTTCGGTGCCGAAATATTATTTTTCTTTTTTTATGCGTAGAGAATTGATATCATTCTCTCAGTTTGAAAAATATTAACCCTGATAAATTGCTTAAGCTTAAACTGGTATGCAAAAAAGCATTAAATTATTAACACCAAAAACCAGTTTCAAAAAATTAATTCGCAAAAATCAATTCTAACTCAATTAACTAATTAGAATGTTTTATTATTATATCCATTATTTTTATTCAAATTATGATAGAAACATGGTTTAGAAGAACAATCTTCCTTCAAGTCTTTCATGTTTTCTTTTAAATTTTTAATTTTACTGCATCCCATGAAAAGTCAGCTTTATCATTCATAACATATTTTAATGAGGTGAAACACCAAGCGTCCTCCCAATAATTTAATAAACTAAACACAAGTATCCTTTTACAAATTAAAGCAGTTTCTTTTCATTACGTTGCATTTTTAATCAACTTTAAAAAATGTAAAAAATTTTTAATTTCTGCTTTGATTTTACATGTAAACATTTTTTTGTGGTTAATATTAATAAATGCAAAGATGAATTATAGTTATTTATAGAAATAGTTGAAAGAAACAGTAATTATTTTGTTAGTCTTTTTCAATTTAAAAGATATTTTAAAATGAAATTTCAAGTAGGATAGTTAAAAATATATTAAACATTTTCTATAAATTTCTGAAAGAAATTATTTTAGAAACGTGTTGTAGTTTATAATTTTGACTCCTTAATAAAATAAAATTTAACACCTTTAAAAATTTAAATCTATAAAAATCAATAACATATAGTATATCAAAATCAATAACATATAGTAACATAAATTTCAATTAAATAATTTAGAATGAATCAAATTTATAAGTATAAATCTCTAAAATGATTTTTTAATTGCTATAAAACGTTCTTTTCAGAAAGATTTTAGTATAATCGTACCATTAAAAGAATATTTATGGATCTCTCAGTAGAACTTTTCTATATATAATTTCAAATGTATTGGACATATTTTATAGAATAGAATTTCGAATATTTATTAAATACTAAAAATCGTATTAATTTGAATTTATTTTTAATTTTTTTTTTGTATCCGTACAAATAACTTCTTCTTTCTTATACCCTAGTCTGAATCAGACAAGGTCCATGACATCCTTTGCCTTCAAAGAATCAAGGACAGTTCCAGGACTGTATAATAGTTCAAGATATGTGAAACCAACGGCGCCATGAACATGAAAGGGAAATGGGTTTGGCTTCTGATGGTGGTATCTACCAGATCACCTAAAAAAGGCAGAAGACCGACTTCGTTTTTACACATGTCTAACATTAGCTGGATAAAGTGGAATTGCCTTCACGTCTTGGATAGTCCTATCATGAGTATTCCCTCACGACGTACTTCGCCCATTTCTTCCAGGGCCATCCCCTCGCCACGGTGAGGCTATACGAAGCATATGTCCTGTTTAAGTACAGAGCCTAACACGAAACACCCAGTGTTTAGTTCTCACACACGCTTGGTACTCAGATTCTCTACTCACTGAAGGGATGAAAGGTTGAGTTGATTTTACCCAGTTCGAGGATCGAACCTCGAACCTGTGGCTTAGGATATATATATATATATATATATATATATATGTTTTTAACGATGCCTTTCATAAGATAAATATTTATTGGTTAAATGGGATATTTGAATAAATTTTTAATAAATTAATTTTCCTTTTATATTTTCTACTGAAGGTCATTGCGTAACGACTTCTTTATATAATTTATAAAATTTTTCCTCACACATATGTGACTATTAAATTTACAATCATAATTATAAATTTATTTTTGTATCATATCATTGCTTGTTAAAGAATGTTAAATGAGACATTGACTTTCGAAAAGATTTGTATTGAAAAAAGTTTTGTTAAGAGTTCCAAAAGTTGTTATATTTATTTCTAACAAATTCTAAAATATATATTTCAATTCTAATTTCTTCTTTTTATTACAATAATACTGTTGTGTAATTGGCTGATAATTTCCATATAAACTTTAAAATTATTGTGGACAAAACTGCACATTATTTTCATATTTTTACCCAATATTTTAAAGGTTTTTATTGATGTTTTAATTGTTGATTGAGAAACGTTTTGAATTATACAAACTTTAGAAAATATATATTATGGTTGTCTATACACATACATTAGTCATTATTCCTTAAGATCAATTTTTTAAAATTTTCTCTAGGTTTTCTTTGAGCCATAATTTATGGCTCTCTAGCTGTATTGGTCCGGTGATAAAACAAGCATTTTCTTCCTTGAAAATTTAAAAAAATATTCAATATCCGTCTTTGTGAATAACTATGAGGGTAAGATATTTTTGTTATATGTAATACAATAGATAATTAAGATAAGAAAAACTGAAATATCAGATCCACTTTTAACATTTTTATAATAACTGCACACTTTTCGGCAATCAGAGAATATATATTAACCTATCGTTTAAATGTCGCACTTATTCCCATAATCACAATAATTATTGACATTTCTTAAATTATTTACAAAGATTAAAATATCACTAACAATTTAACCTCTAAATCAACAATATAATTTTTGTATTTGTAAATTACATGAATCTCTGTTTTGCCCCAAATTTATTTATAATATTAATTCAGAAAAACTGTGCTTTTAAATATCTAAATCACATTTTGGTAACTTTCTCTTTTCTTTTTTTTATAAAAAAGGAAATGGGACTGCAAACAACAAACTTTACAAAAATGCACTTGTTTTTCAAATGTAGCAAATATTTTTTATACCCATAAACCGAATTTAATTCCCGAACTAAGTTTTCAGCGTTATTTTTATTACTTCATCGACAAACAACCAGAGTTTCTAAATTTTTTATGAGAGTTACTGACTCATCTTTTGATTGAGTGAAAGATAAGAAAAAAAATGCTGAATAAAAGTTTTCCATATAAAAAGAAAAGAAGCTTTAGAAGATTTATTTTTCATCTTCCCCCAAAAAGATGGACATTTTTATGTCCAATATAATAACGCAGAAAGCGGCATACAAATACGTCCTTTTCGCACCCAAAATCCTTTCAATATGTTGGATGAAATAAGAAAAGAGGAGGATGGAGAGCTAGGGTTTACATCCCAATCGAAAGAATGCTTTGATGCTTCCTCCATTCACCCACGCCCACAATATGCTTTTATTGAAT
Source organism: Latrodectus elegans (assembly GCA_030067965.1). NCBI lineage: Eukaryota > Metazoa > Arthropoda > Arachnida > Araneae > Theridiidae > Latrodectus > Latrodectus elegans. The sequence goes on along the minus strand of CM057816.1, from coordinate 77,009,904 downwards.
ATCGAATGGCGAAAAACTGGGGGGGGGAGTGTGTGGTATGCTGTGGTAAAATTCGAAAGCCTCATCTTCTTTGTCGCTGAAAACAGAAAAAAAAAACTTTCATAGTATGTTCCTCCCCTTCTCACATCTATTATTATCTCTGTTTTCTTCAATCGCCTGCAATTAGGAATGATTGGAAAAACTGGAGTACATTGACATAACTGAACTTTCTTT